>RJWJ010010638.1:0-46461 GCA_004363605.1 Indri indri | reverse complement strand
CGGGCATGGTGGCGCATGCCTGTAGTCCCAGCTACTCGGGAGGCTGAGACAGTAGGATTGCTCGAGCCCAGGAGTTTGAGGTTGCTGTGAGCTAGGCTGACGCCACGGCACTCGCCCCCAGGCGAGAGTGAGACTCTGTCTCAAAAAAAAAAAAAAAAAAAAAAAAAAAAAAAAAAAAAAAAAAAAAAAAAAAAAAAAACAAAACAAAACATCATAAAAGGAAAACAAAACAAACCAGAGTTATCATAAGACCCAGCAAGTCCAGTCCTAGGTAGGTGCTCAAGAAAAATAAAAACGTGTCTACACAAAAATTATACGTGAATGCTCATAGCAGCATTATTTACAATAGCTAAAAAGTGAGAACAATTCAAATATCCATCAACTGATGGATAAACAAAAATGTGGTATATCTCTACAATAAAAAGGATTGAAGTACTGATGCGTAACATGGATGAACCTTGAAAACATTATGCTAAGTGAAAGAAGTCAGTCACAAAAGGCCATATATTGTCTGGGCACGGTGGCTCACACCTGTACTCCTAGCACTCTGGGAGGCTAAGGCTGGAGGATCACTTGAGGTCAGGAGTTCAAGACCAGTCTGAGCAAGAGTGAGACCCTGTCTCTACAAAAAATAAAATAATTAGCCTGGCATCGTGGTGTGCGCCTGTAGTCTCAGCTGCTGAGGCAGGAGGATTGCTTGAGCCCAGGAGTTTGAGGTTGCAGTGAGCTATGATGATGCCACTGCACTCTACCCCAGGTGACAGAGCGAGATTCTGTCTCCAAAAAAAAAAAAAAAAAAAAGGTCATATATTTCATTTCATTACTGTATTATAAAATGTCCAGAATAGGCAAATCTGTAATGACAGAAAGTAAAAATTAGTAGTTACTTAGGACTGGGGGTGGAGGTTGGCATGTATTGGGGGAAAACACAAGGTTTCTTTTTGAAAATGTTCAAAAATTGGTTGTGGTGATTGTTGCACAACTCTGTACATATACCAAAAACTACCATTAAATTGTACACTTTTTATTGAGACAGGGTCTTGCTCTGTTGTCCAGTGGCATCATCATAGCTCACTGCAAACTCAAACTCCTGGGCTTAAGCCATCCTCCTGCCTCAGTCTTGTCTTCTATGTAACTGGGACTACAGGTACACGCCACTACACCCAGCTAATTTTTCTATTTTTTGTACAGATGGGGTCTTGCTATGTTGTTCAGGCTGGTCTCTCACTGAGGGTGGTCTCGAACTCCTGAGCTCAAGGATCCTCCCACCTTAGGCTCCCAGAGTGCTAGGATTACAGGCGTGAGCCACCGCACCCGGCCATCCCTGGTTTCTTTAACTGGAGAATTGACACTAGAAATCAAGAGATGTAGGGCTACGTGTGTTCATTGCTACTGCAGTGTTGATTCTTTGAGGCTCTCTCAGTTGACAGATGAAGGAAATGTGTGTATACTAACATGTATATACACAGATCTGTAAATATTTCTCTATATAGACAACTATCTCTATATTAAACTAGGCTTAAATTCAAACTGATGTCTCCAACTCTAATCCATTACACATGGATCATTCTAGCCTCCTCCCCATGCTTACTTGTAAATTCCCACTCCACCAGTGAGAAACCTGGCTCCCATTGCTCTAGGATTCCAGTGTGCATCTTGACTTACCAGCATATATTTAATATTGTACTACTTCACATAAGACACAGGAAACTTACCATAGTATAATTCTATTTTCCCATCCCCCTCCCTGTCCTCTCTGCTATTTTTTTGCGATTCATCCATAATTTTGCTTATACTTGTGGATAATTCTTCTCATTGTTTCATATTATTCCATTTTGTGAATATACTGGTGGAGCCATCCTTCTATAATTTGTTTCTAGTGGTATTGTGAACACTTTTTTACCTATTTTTTTTGGTGAACGTAAGTGCGCACTTCTGTTGGGCGTATGCTAGGAGTGGAATGGATTGGGATGCATATGTTTGGCTTTACTGATCAGTTTCCAAAGCAGTTATACCGGTTTTCACTCATTCCAGCAATGTATGAGATATCCAGTTTTTAATGTTATCTTTTTCATCTTTAGCTATTTAGGTGGGTGTGTAGCACTATCACATTTTAATTCAAAACTTTTAAAAAACACTGCTGACCAGACAAAATGATGCATGGGCTGGATGTGGTGCCTGCGCCACCTCCAGATTAGACTATGTTATCTCTGAGGATTAATGTTTGGCTTAACATGTATGTGAATAATTTAAAAATTGTCTACCAGGCAGCTGGAACAATGAAAAATTCATGATGCAATCCTAGTAGTGAAGAGATTTTGAAGCAAAATGCATCTGGAGCCTCCATTCGCACTCATTACACTGCTCAGTGGGGAGAGAGGAAAGCTCCATGGCAAAACTGTAGAGAGATGTTTGGGGGAAAGTCAGAACAGAGGACAGGGGAGTGAGGTGAGGAAGTAGGAACTTCTGCAGATGGTCTAAAAACCTAACCCCTTGCAGGAGGAGTAATGTAGTTTTTTTTTTTTTTTTTTGAGACAGAGTCTTGCTCTGTTGCCCGGGCTAAAGTGCCGTGGTGTCAGCCTAGCTCACAGCAACCTCAAACTCTTGGGCTCAAGCGATCCTCCTGCCTCAGCCTCCTGAGTAGCTGGGACTACAAGCATGCGCCACCATGCCCGGCTAATTTATATATATATATATATATATATATATATATATATATATATATATATTTTTTTTTTTTTTTTTTTTTTTTTTTTCAGTTGTCCAGATCATTTCTTTCTATTTTTTTTTTTAGTAGAGACAGGGTCTCGCTCTTGCTCAGGCTGGTCTCGAACTCCTGACCTTGAGTGATCCACCTGCCTCAGCCTCCCAGAGTGCTAGGATTACAGGCGTGAGCCACCGCACCTGGCCAGTAATTTAGTTTTATTTTTTCATTTCTTTCTTTTCCCTTTGGTTACCCAACCATGTCTAGGAAGTCTGATGCACACGTGTTTTGATGATGGGGCTGGCAATGACATGGAGAACGAAAAGCTGGGGCAGTAAAGTGAAACCTTCCCACACTGATCCCTTTTACAGTGTCCAGGTAGAGAGAACAGGCACCCATTTAAGAGAATCTTGCCAAGATATTCAAATGGTGACCAGTCGGTCTAGGCAGAGTAAGATGTGTGGGGAGAGCAGCTGGCCGGTTGAGAAGTCCTCCTTCCTCCCATAGCATACAAGAAGAAGGTGACTCTCTTAGAAGAGGGAAAGCTGACATCTGCTTTGTAGTTGGAACTCTTTCTATGTTCAGCACACTGTCCCTGCCTTGGCATATCCTGGTCTTGGCTTGTTATCTCTTTTCTCCATCCCCTAAGACTGGTGACCAACCTAGAAAGGATCAAACAAACCTCTGTGCTTCAGGTTTAGGGGAAATGGACTGATTGGAATATGATTCTGACAATGAAGTCATCTGGCGACCACTTAAGATGTCTACATATCTCTGCAGGAAGTTCTAGGGTTGGGGAACACTGTGGTCTGAGGCCCAGAAGTAAAGCTGGAACCTAACTCCAAGAGTTCTCAAGAGGCAGATCTCAGCTCCAACTGAGGAAGGAGGTCCCACAGACCGAGCTATCCCACAAGGGCAGGAAAGGGAAAGAGTGAACTCCCAATTCCTATGGGTGGCAGAAAGCAGTGGAATGTTCCCTACCAGGGGAGGCATCAGTTTCCAGGCTGGAAAGGGCATCTAGGGTCCTTTCCAGCCAGGTGTTCTGAGCGCAGGACTCTAGTTCTAAGACAGTCGTATGCTCAGTTTTGAAGTGCTCACTGCCGGGGTGCTCAGAGTGCAATAGACCTTCACTATCTACAGAATCTCCTTTAGTAGGGGCCCCTGGTGGTCTGGCCACTTTCCACCTGATCACACTGCAGATCTGGCTTCACCCAGTGACCTCCCAGCATCGACTGAACGCTGCTTTCGTTTTGTTTCCTCTTCCAGACCATAGTGGAAAGAGCATTTATCTTTCAAGCCAGCTTAATATAGTCTTCTCTACCTCACTTCCTCCTATACCTGAGTCAAGGGCTCCTTTTTCTGTGCCCCAAAAGCCTCAGGGCTACCATTTGCCATAGCCCTGATAAGACCATGTTGTCATAGTCTGCGCCCATATCTGAGGCAGACAGGCACGCATGCACACACACACACACACACACACACACACACACACACGGCTCCTTGAGTGTAGGGCTCAAGTCCCATTCGTCTCCCAGTACCCAGCTTCCAACCCTGTCTGCCCACAAAAACCTCTAAGGAAAGGATTTGCTAAAGGAAAAGAGATATTTGTGCTATATAGTTGACCCACTTTGAATGGTCCTGGTCTCCTTTTTGGGAATTGTTTTCCTGCCAGATAACGAGCCGCACAGGATTTATAGTGCAGAACCAGTGTGGTGTGGTAGACAAGGTCAGAAGGCCTGCATTTGAATCCAGGTTCTGACACAGCATGCATGACCTTGGACAGTTTACTTCCCTTCTCCACATCTGTTTCTTTATGGGTAAAAATAAGGATATTAACACCTGTCCCATGGGGTTGTGAGGATAAAAAAAGCCAGGTAGCTCTGGGCAGTGAATGTGAGTGCCTCCAGCTCTGTTTGATCTCAAAGGCTCTGCCCAGCCAGTTCCCTGTTTAAGCTGCACTCCTAGGAGGGACTCTGGATGGCTTGGGCTCTTTGTGAGTATTAAGTTGGCCCTCTAAAAGCCCTGGGACTGAGCCCCCAGAGAGTAGGCCCAGAGGAAGGGTCATTCCCAGAGCCAAACTCAGAAATGTCCCTGCAGGGGCATGCAGGGCACCCTCTAATGATAAGGCTTAATGGGGATGCCACTAAAGGACTGAGAGGGTAACTGGGTACCTTTTAAAAAATTAAGGCTGAAGTTCCAAGGCATGGCTGGGTCCTCAGAACATGGTACAGGCCTTGGGACACATGGGGTGTGTGACCTCTGAGCAAATGCTGACAGACCTTGGGTTTTTCAAGAGGTACTTTCTTGTATCCATGCTTTTGCTTATGCTGGTGCCACTTACTAGACTGCGCCCCGTGCTCAGTAGGCTGGCCCCATGCACCACCTCTCACCGTGCCACCCGCTGTAACACGAGACTGGTCCCTGACCCTCATGGTGCTCTCAAGCCTCTAAAGCCTTTGCTCATGTCATTTCTCCCATCTGTTCTGTGTGAAAAGCTCTCCCACCCTTCTCAGATTGGCAAACTCCTACTCATCCTTCAAGGCTCAGACTAAATTTCCATTTCCTGTCCCGAACCTCTCCCCTATTCCCTTGGCAGAATACCTCCTCTGCAGAGCTCCTGCTATACCGTGTTCCTCCCTTACCTCGTTGAATCATCAGTTTGTCTCCCCTGTAAGTTTGTGTCTCTGGAAGTACGGCTGAGGTGGACACCTGGTATTTTTGCCAGCAAGCCCTCACCTATTCATCCTACTTCTAGCAACAGTGCCCCAAGTTTCCTTTAGGATATGACACCACCCCTGCTGTAAGCCCAGTTGTTTTAGACCATCCTTTTCCAGGCTGCTATGATTCATTCAGGATTGAACAGGACCCAGTTTGGGCTGATGTCCATCAGGCCCAGGACTTTTATCACACTGTTGGAGGAGAAATCCCTTTGGCTGGACTTGAACTCAGGAGGGCATTACTCTGGAGTTACTGAACACCACTGCAGCCTCCAAATGAGCCATCCCAGTGACTATAAAGATGGAAACAAAGCAAAGTCTTAGTGACACTGTTTGAGCCCCTGGATCAAACAGTTCCTTGGACTTCTCAGTTATGTGGCCCAGTATTTTCTTTGGCTTAAATCAGTTTGAGCAGGGGGCTTCTGTCACTTGCAGGCTCAAGAGGACTGATGCAGGATGGCTGTGTTTCCTTCCCTGGCCACCTGGTCTCTATGAGAACAATTCATTGATTCAGCTCTGGGAGGAGAACCTACTGGAAAAGACCCCAGTACCACAGGATTCTCAGAAAGCAGGCAGGGCCTGGCTGATCATCCGTCAGCTCGGCCAACAGAGACCCGATGCAGCCTCTCCTCTAGAGCCCTCAGGGATGGTCAGCTTCAATGTACCACCTTATGGGTAGGGAAAGATCCAGAAAGGTTAAGTGACTTGCCCCAAATTGCTCAGCTAACATTCTGTCACCAGTTCCTCCTGAACTCAGAATCCATACTCTTCTCACTATACCAGAGAGGACACTAGTACATGCTGGGTTATGGGGCTGTCCCAGGGAGATGTGGCCTCCTAGGAAAACAAAGCAAGCCAAAGACAGGGCTAGAGCCAACTGCACTTTTATTAGTCTCTGCAGTAGAACCAATGGAGCCCACGTCTACAGGGGAGCTTTAGTGGGCTACTCTGGCTGCTGGGCAATGATGTTAGCATTTCTACTGGTGATTGGGACAGGATGGGGGAAGAGACTGGAAGACGACCAAACAGGGGGACTGCATGGGCACCTGAAGGCAGGTGTATGTGGGGCTTCCCAGGCTAGCACAAGGGTAGATCAGGCCCCAGAAGGGAACACTGCCATCTTCCCTAGATGAAGAGACAAAGCCTGAGATGGTGACAGTCACAACTAGGAATAGAGGGCCGAGCTCCTGGGATCAGAAAGGCATTTCCTGATGGAGGCAACTTCCTAGGGCTGGAGGTGCCAAACACAACTCACCTGTCCCCCAACCAGAGGCCCCCAGGTTCAGCTCAATTGTCATGGGTAACAGGGGACCAAGGAAGCTGCTGGTGGGAAGGATGGGGCAATACTCAGGGGTGTTTTGCGTATGGGCATGTGTTAGTATTAAAACAGGCAATATATTCATTATAGGCGCAATCATGAAACTTCCCTCCACAGAAAGCTCACATCTCCCCTTTACCCAGCAAGTCCTTAGCCTAGAGGCCCACCATGATATGATCCCTGCCTTCACCCAGCTCAAATGAACTCCCCCTTAATTTCTTGGATGTGCCATGACATTCACGGCTCTGTATACTTGCCAATAACCATAACCCCAGTCTACCTGCCTCATTCCCTGCCCCCATGTGTCCTTGTCAAAGGACTGAAAACTCTGCAGTTTTGTTAAGTGTTTGTTTACTTCTGTGTTCCCCAGCAGGCCTGGAGCTCCCCAGGACAGGGCAGACAGCCCAACTCATGTGTCTCCAGCGCCCATGGAACTCTTGAGACCAAATGACGTTGTGTTTGCTGTGTCCTAGTGTGTTTGGAGGAAATTTATCTATAGGTGTCTTTTTCGGATTTCTGGGGTGTCTAGCAGTAGATGTGAAGATTTCGACCGATGTTCGTGCCTGGGATCACAGCTTCTTCCGATGTGGGGGGTGAGGGAGGGAGTGGGAGGGATAGTTCAAGCTCGGAAGGATTTAATGGAGAGGAAAGGGCCAAAGTGGGATAGGGCTTGGAGGGTGGAGGATGGGGTCCAGGAGAAAGAGGGTTCTAGCAGTCTACGCGCAGGGTCCAGTGTTCCGAGTCCCAGGGCTCAGAACCAGCAAGGCGACCACATGAGCGAGCCGAGCGCCGCACCAGTGGCGGCTCCTGCGAGCATGCCCATGGCCAGCGGGGCGCCCGAGCTGTAGCAGGGATCCTCTCGCACTATCACGTGCGTCACGCCAGGGCCTGCGGAGAAAGCCCATGAGGGTGGGGGACTTCAGAAGAGGGAGCAGGGTGATCTTCATTCCCTTCCGACGCGACTCCAGCCCAACCCACCGTAAGGCACTGAGCCCGCCCTGCTGCTCCCCAGTCGGGGAAACAGACCTTGACACGGGAAGGGCTCCACCCCAGGGCTTCCAGGCCTTGGATCTGCTACGGATGTTCTGGAAGCGCGGGGAAACCCGGGGTCTGTAATACCATCATGCACCCGGGGATGGGCCTTCCCAACTGCCAGAACCTGGAGCCAGGAGGCGGTCGTTCCCGCATTGACCACCAGGGGTCGCTACCGGCTCAGGAATGGGTATTGCTGAGCAGCCGGGCTGACCAGGGGCCGGCCTGGAGAACTGAGGTCAGCTCTGGAGCGGGGGAGGGACACCAGTCCTAGGGCTATTCCGAATCTTGGGATGGGGAGGGGCTTGCGGAGCGTACTGCCTGGAAAAAGCAGCGAACACTAAAAGGGTGTGGCCTGGTCCTGACTGATGGACCATGGGCGGGGCCTGGCGCTGGACAGGACAGGCCTGCCCGGGACTTACCTGCATAGGGCGGTCCATAGTAGCCGCGGACATACGTGGCCTCGTGTGCATTGGAGGGCACCACCTCGTAGTAGTCCTGGTACGGGCTGTAGACGCGCACCTGGGGAATCCAGCCAGGTCAGGTGCCAAGGAACTCCTGGCCCGGGTTTGGTCCCCTACCTCCCACGCCCTGCTCAGGCCTCCCTGGGCCCCATGGAGCCTCCTCCCCAAGGCAGGAGCAAGCTCCTGGATAAAGGCCCTGCCTTCCCCACAAATGCCATGGTCTTTGTCCTCTAAAACTTCAGCCCCTACATCCATCTCCCAGTGCTGCCCATTCTCCTGGCCCCCCACCCAGCTCAAAACATTCTCCCAACATCCCTTCACAGACAGTCGAATATTTGCTAGCAGCTCTAGAAACCCAATGGATTTCTCTATTCTTCTAGTCACAGACAAAGGAACATGGCCAAGCCCCAGGCCCAGGAAACAAACAGGGGTTGGGGAAGAAGGAAGGGTAGGGGTGGGAAGTAACTACAGTAGTCATGTATCACTTAAACAACAGGGATACATTCTGAGAAATGCTTCGTTAGGCAGTTTTGTCATGCATGCAAACATCATAGAGTGTATTTACTACACACCTAGGCTACAAAGCTGTACAGCATGTTACTGCACTGGACCCTGTGGGCGGTTGTAACACAATGGCAAGTATTTGTGTGTCTAAACATATCTAAACACAGAAAAGGTAATGCATTGCACCACAATGTTATGATGGCTACAATGTCACTAGGCGATAGGAATTTGTCAGCTCCTTTATAATCTTAGGAGACCACCATCGTATACATGGTCTTTGACCAAAACATCATTATGCTGTGCATGGCTGTAACTATGATTGAGTATCCACTACGTACCAGGTCCGGAGGGAAGCGTTCACGTTTGTTACTGCCTCTAACAATCCTTAAGGCAGGTATTATCTCCATGTTACCACAGAGTTGGAGAGAGAATGATCAATGTTCTCTCCAGAACACACTCCCTGCCCTCCCCTCTTCTCCTGTTAGATTTATACCAACCCTTCATTCAAAGCCTTGCTCAAAGGTTACCCACTCCAGAAACCCTCCTAGGTCTCAGAAAGAATTCTTTCTTCCTGAGTTCTCTGGACTTTGCTCGGGCCTCTTGTTCCTATCCTTTCCCCTGGCTTTTCCTGCCTGGGGAACCCCAAATGTGAGCTACCTGTGGGCAAGGACTCTGATTCGTTTGTGTCACTAGCAGGGCCTAGTGCTAATAGGAACCAATAAATATGTGCTTACTTAAATGGAAGCTCTCACTCCAACCCCCTCATTTTACCCATGGGGGAGCAGATCTGGAGAGGGGGCAGGATCCCCTTCTCTTCTAGATCTTTCATCTTAGCCCCCTTCTTTCTAACTGGGCTTCACACCTGAATGGTCCAACTCCCCTCCAAAGTTCAGGTGTCTCAAACTCCACTCATCTCAAGGTGATTACATTGCTCCATCCCCCAAACCTGTTCCCCTTCCCACACATATGTTACTCTGTATGCCACCGCCATGCACTCAAACCAAGAAAGCAGGTTGGCACCCTTGTCTCTCCACACACTCGCCTTCCACGTCACATCAGCCACTAGGTCTCATTTTATCGTCTAAACATGCTCTTCTGTTCACCCTCGGCCAATGCCAAGGAAACGAGCCATTGGTTTTAGCAACTTGGAAGTTGTGAGCGACCTCAAAAAAACACTTTCAGAAGAATGGTTGGGAAGAAGCCAAACTACATAGAGGGTTAAAGAATGGTTGAGAGGTGAGGATGGAATGAACAAGTCATGGTATCTCTTTGAAGAAGTTTGGCTGTAAAGGGGAGTTCTCCAAGCACACCTTGTGATTTCAAGTCTCCATGCCATTTCCCTTTAATAGGGATGCATTTCCTGCCTTTTCTCATTCAACTACATAACTTGTCCTTCACACTCAAGTATCACTCTCCCTGAACCTCAGACTCTGTTGGGGTCCCATCTGGACTCCTACAGCCCTTGGACTTCCTCCATCACAGCACTGATCATGCCGTCTTATCATTGCGTCCCTGTGCGTGTCTCTCTCTCCCATCAGACTTGGAGATCCCTGCAAGTGCAGAGACTGGGTCTAATCAGACCTGATTGGAACATGGCAGGGGCCTAATAAACGTTTATAGAATTTATCTCAAGTGAATCAAATACAGGGCCAGACTGGAACTAAGGTCATCCAACTCTAAGTTCGATTTCAAGTTAAGGAGAAGAAACAGTCCCAGAGCAATGCAGGAGGATCAGACAAACAATGTTGTGGGTCCCCTGTCTCAATTAACTCTACTTGCTGTGCTCCCTCCACAAGGGTGATCCAATAGGGCTTTCTGGAAGGGTGGCCAGGATGTGGGCTCCATGCCTAGAAGGGGCTAGCTGGATCTAAGCACTCAGATCCAAGTCTACTGGGAGGGAAGTTGAGGTCCAGAGCCTCCACCTGCCCTGCAGCTGCACAGTGAGCCAGTGGCCTTGTGAGGCCCTTGAGAGGATGGAAAATACCACCTCATGTCCCTCTGGGGCACCTGTTTGTCCAGCTCTGGGAGGCCCAGCTCTGGTGACTTATGACTCACATGAGTCACCTGGCAACAGTCAGGGACACCCCAGAGACGCATGGGCAGAAACTGAGGCTTTGATTGCTGTTTCTCTCCTTCAGTGCCCCAGCTCCTTTGGGGATGGGGACAGTGTTGGCCCATCAGGGGGTCACAACAGATAAGCTGTTGTGCAGTCTTTTAAATCCTACTTTCAGGTATCCCCACTTAAAAAAAAAAAAACAACTGGTATCCTGGTTTAGCATGGGGAATACTTCAGAATGATGGGCTGGGAGTCCCAGGCCCGCGACGGATGAATTGAGTGACCCTGATCACGTTCGGTAACCTCCCAGACACTTCAGCTTTCTCCTCCGCTAGCACTCTCTCCTCCACTGGCCACTCCCAGGCACTGTGAGATTCCAGCCGAGCCTCATCTATGCAACCAAGTGGCCCAAGCACTTCCAGCCTCAGTGGTTCTGCACATCAGAATCACCTGGAGCAATTTTTTAAAACTACAGATTTCCCAGGTCCCGCCCCAGACCCCAGAACATTCCCCGAGGCCTACTTGTGCCGGACCCTGAGGCTCAGCATAGATCAGCAGTCCCCAACCTTTTTGGCACCAGGGACTGGTTTCATGGAAGGGACTGGTTTCATGAAAGACAGTTTTTCCACGGACTGAGGTGGGGGGGGGACGGCAAGCGATGGGGAGCAGCCGTAAACACAGATGAAGTGTCCAGCACTTGCCCACTGCTCACCTCCTGCTGTGTGGCCGGTTCCTAACAGGCCACTGACCGGTACCAGTCTGTGGCCCAGGAGTTGGTGACCACAGGCATGGACTGTCCCCATCATTGAGCACTCATTGAGCCCCTGCTGTATACCTAGCCCTGTGCCAGGCTCCATAGGCGCGGACCTGGTCCTGGCCTTGGAGGAAGTTCCAGGTCTCAAGGGAGACTAGACAGACAGGAATAAACTGGCTCTGAAACCAGGCGGAATGAAGACAGTACTCAGCGTTAGTACTGGGCTGTGGGAGGGAGTGACAATGCCTGGAGGTCTGGGAAGTCCTCACTGAAGAGGTAGCAGCCTTCGAGGTGGGCCTTAAGGGCTAAGCACCAGTTTGTCCGGTGAATGAGGAAACGAAGGGTCCTGGCAGGAGACCAGCAGGTGCAAAGGCTGGAAGAAAGGGCGGGTGTGGCTGGGGCAGAGGGTACGGCGGAGCGGTTGGAGGACAGGGATGAGGGGATGTGGCAGGCGAGACTGGCCAGATCCCTAGGGCCTTGAAAGCCAGGATGTAGTCAGTGTCCCATGGGTGACAGGGAGCCATGGAATGTATGTGAGCAGGGAAGGGATATGACCAGGCCTGGTTTGGGAGGCAGGGAGGCCTGAGCCAGCACTTACCCAGATCCGCCTCTCAAACTTACAGGGGTTCCATGAGTAGGTCACACACCTGACCTTGGGGCAAACCCGGCGGCTCCTGGGAGGGACGGTGGCTCCGACTGGGGCCTGCTTAAGCCACAGAAACCCAAGAAGGGGGAGGGAGGGAGGTGTCAGAGGTCCTCTACGTCAGGAGAGACTCAGAGCTCTTACCAGGCCCTACCAGAGCCCTTGGCCTGCCGGGCTGGGGCCGGGGCGGGGGGGGGTCCTCTTCCTCCTCAGCTCATGGGGGGAGGCTCAGAGAGGGGCAGTGACTGCCTACATTACACAGAGAAGAAGGAAGAACAGTCTCTCTCTAAAATTAACTCGCCCTCCCCTGTTTCATGCAGCCAGGGCTCCCGGTCTTCAGAGAGAACAGGACAGCTCTGATCTGTCCTCCCACCCACCTGGCCCCCTTCACCACCACCCCAGCCTTGCCCCTGGCTGCGCCCCCCAGGCCCTGTGTTCCCTGGTACAGCTGGCGTCAGGGGTTCCTGGAGCCTCCACCCAGAGCGGGGTGTGAACCTGCGGCACGTGGAGGGACGAAGCGCAGGTCGTTACCACGTAGACACTGGGACAGAGAAGCCCACAAACACGGACGTGAACACACAAAGACCAGCAGACGCAGGCACACACACCCCCGCTCCAGCAGGCCCGGGCCCAGAGGGCTGCGTGCACGTGGAGCGGTGGGAGGGGAAGAGAGCACTGGGGCAGGCGGGGCATGGTGACTCACGCCTGTAATCCGGCACTGTGGGAGGCCAGGCGGGAAGGCTGCCTCGCGGCCAGGAGTTTGAGAGGGTCAGGGCAGAGAGAAGGGCTAAGTAGAGCACCAGCTGGACAGCCAGAGAAGGAAAAGGCAGCTTCATAGAGTCACAGAACGCAGAACGGTCACCCTCGCCTCCTTCCTTCCGCCTCTCTTGGTGGGACTGATTTGCCCTACTTTGGGGGCTTTGGATCTCAGAGCCGGGGTAGCCCAGCCTGGGTCCCTCCACCCTGCTGGCTACTACACTCCAGCCTTCTCCAATCTACCCTCCACCGGCAAGCCTGAGTCTGCCCCCAAAGTCCGACCGCAGCCCTCCCTGCTGACTGCCCTTCGTTGCTCCCCACAAGCCTCAGGAAAGCCCGGTTCCTCAACCTGGTTCCTTCAAGGCCCTTCATGACCTGGCCCCGATGACCTCAGAGGTCATCTCTCCGGTTTCATGCCCTCCACGCATCACCCTCTCCCGACTCCAGACCCTTAGACACATGCGTATGTGCACACATCACTTCCCCGTCTCTGCTCATGCAGTTCCTCTCAAAGTCTCACTGACCTACGTTCCAATACAGCTTCTTCCACTGATTTAAGACTATGAGACTCTGGACAAATCAATTCCCTTCTCTGAACCTCAGCTTCCCTATCAATAAAATGGGACTTATAATACCAGCCCCTCCCCTTCCGCCTGCCAGAGTTGCTGGAAGATGCAATGATGTAACCAATGCCAGGCGCTCAGCACAATACCTGGGCCTCACCAGGTGGATGCCCAAAGGGGTTGCTAAATGCATCCCAGTCTCCCCTGCTACTTCCCAAGGGACTTTCTCTCTGGATGAGAGGGGACTCCACCATGCCACAGATAGAAGCAGCAAGCGCAGATTCTAGAGTCGGGCAATGGGGGTGGAAGCCAAGCTGGGCAGGGCAGCTCTTCAAATCCACACCTCCACTGGGCTGGTGACCCTACTTCCTAAATACGTCCTGCGCTCATCAGCCTGTCTCTGCCAGCAAGGCCTTAGTCCAGACCTCCGGCCTGTCGCCTAGACACTGTCCCAGCCTCCTCACTGGCCTCTGGGTGTCCACACTTACTCACTATAATTCATTTCCTACCTACCAGCCAGACTGTCTTTTTAAAAACATAAATCTGATCTGATCACACCATCCCTCTGCTTAAAATTTTTCAATAGCTTCCCGGTGCTCTTAGCAGAAACCAACACCCTTAACACAGCCCACGAGGCCTGGCCCTGCCAACCCTCCTTCCCAACTACCCGCTCGCCTGAGCGCCAGCCACCCCAGCCTTCCTTCTGTTCCTCAACTTGCCAGTGTCCTAACCCCTGACAGGGCCTTTGCACATGCTGATCCCTCTGCCTAGAATGGTGTCCTCTTCACTCCATCCCACGCTTTCCACCCAATTTCTGTTTATCCTTCAGGTCTCAGCTTACGCCTCATCTGAACTCCCACCTGGATCAGGCCACCAAAGGCTCACACACTGCGAGTCTCCATCAGAGCAGTCACCACTACTGAATTGGAATAATTACTAATCAATTAGTTGTTTCATGTCAGGCTCCTCTCTAGGCTGAGTCCAGGAGGGCAAGACCCACATCTCCTTGGTTTACCTCTGATCCCTGGCCCTTGGCACAGCACCTGGCATACGGTAGGAACTCAGTAAATATCTGTCACATGGATGAATGAATCTCAGTCTTATCAGCTGCAGAGATGGAACAATAATCCCAACCTCAAAGAACTGTTATGAGGAGTAGCTAGAATTATATCTGCCCATGCCTGGCACATAATAGTTGCTCAATAAAAGACAGTTCCTTTTCCCCCGCTCACATGCCACCCCTGCAAGTCTTCATGGAGGCTTTTTTCTCTGCCTCATCTGAGCACCAATTGGCTGTCCTCTGTCCTTTTCCACTTAGGACTCAGGGTATCTGAGTCTGCACAAACCTGTCCACACTAGAGTGAGAACTCCTGGCAGGTGGAGACCGAGTCTGAGTCACCCATGATTCCATGGCATGGGGGGCTGGGGAGGAGAGGGGAGAGAATGGGGGACTCACCGGGGTGGAGTTTGCCTCCAGCAGTGCCGTCTTCCATGCTCTGCAAAGCAAATCCCACAGACATAAGGAGGGAGTTTGGGGGAAGGCAGATTGAGTCCCCATATTTTGGACTTTCCTCCCCAACCCATCAAGCCCCAGCCTCTTGTGAAGGGGGAGCTCATCTGGACTCCCTCGGGTAGACCCCGCCCCTGCCCCAGGCACATGGATGGAGCCCTAAGTTAGGCTAATTCATTCTTAGTCCAGCCTCTTCCCTCCACAAGTTCCAATTTCTCCATCTACAGAGTGGAGACCTGGGCTTATATGGACTCTCTCTTTTCTTTTTTTAGAGATGGGGTCTCGCTCTGTTGCCCAGGCTAGAGTGGCACCATCCTAGCTCACTGCAGCCTCAAACTCCTGGGCTCCAGCGATCCACCCACCTCTGACCCCCGAGTAGTTGGGACCACAGGCGCGCTACAGGTTCGTGCCGTCACGCCCAGCTCTCAGGTGGTCTCTTAGGGGCCTTCAGATTCTGACACATCTAGGCGGGTACTCTAGCTGCAACCCACCTTCACATCCCAAATCTATAAATACAGTTCCCCAGAGCTCTGACCCCAGAGCCCAGGAAGGCCCCGTAGACACAGGACAATTGGGCCTTTGTTGGTTGCCATGGCACCCGGCCGGTTGGACAAGGCAGCTCTGTGCTGCCTGCCCGCGCTCAGCTTCCCCGGCTCCCACACGCCCATCTCGCTCTCCTCAGCGCAAAGGCCAAGCGTCCCTCAGCCAGAGGGTAGGAAGGGACGGAATGTGAGTGAGCAGCCAGTGCCTGAGGAGGACACACCCAGGCTGGCTGAGTGGACATGCATCCGACATTGGGGTACCCCTGCCTGGGGCACAGCTGGCTGCCTCTGTAGGCAGATCTGGGTCTACTCCGCAGATCAGAGTCCCCCCCACCAGAAGGGAATGGGCGGAGGGTCCTTTAAGGATGCCACTGGGCTTGTCTGCTCCTCTCGATCACCCCCAGGTGAGGATGTACCTCAGAGGTGCTAACTACCTGATTCTGAATGACCAGGGGCCACACACCTGAGGTAGGAGTACACACCACTCCCTCAACAATCCTGAGTTTGTCACAGACCACGTAAGGAGTTTACTGTGTCCCACACCAGTCGCCACTCAAATCCGCTCTGCCCAGCCTTCAATGAGACACCCTTGCTGACTGGTCTCAGTGCCCTCTTCCTACTGTCAGAGAACCAAAACGCCCGATCAAGAGAGGGTACGTGGTCACATTCCCCAAGATTGTGCCCGTCCTCTCCTGGGAGTGACTTACACAGCATCATCCCGGGTTTCTCCACATAGGTGCAGGCGGGAACCTTCCCGTAGGTTCACGGTCAGCAGGCCATCTCGGCTCTGGCCCTCTGGGGGCTGTATATCTAGAAGCAGACACACACATATGGGTTTCCACAGGCACGGGCCCCAGGTCCCCCCAGCAAACCAGGAACAAGAACAGGAACTGACTTCTCTGGCTCCTGTTTGCAGGCCATTGCCAAGCTCCCCCAATCCCACACACTTTCTTTGGGATCCTACTCTACAAACCCTTTCAACCTCTCCGTGCTGCTGGCTTCTCTAGTACATCTCCTGGTTACCCTGTTATAATTGTGGTCTGAGCCTTGGTCAAGGAATTTGGAGATTTGCTGTGCGACTCTGGGCCAGTCATTTAACCTCTCTGAGCCTCATTTCATCTTTATCCAGTACCCAGCATCTAGAGGGCAGGAACTGTGTCTGACTCACCTCTGAGACACAGCACAGAGTAGAAACTCAGTAAAGGACCGATTTCTTTTTTCTCTTTCTTTTTTTTTGAGACAGAGTCTTACTCTGTCTCTCCAGCTAGAGTGCCATGGCTTCAGCCTAGCTCACAGCAACCTCGAACTCCTGGCTCAAGCAATCCTCCTGCCTCAGACTCCCAGGTAACTGGGACTATAGGTGTGCACCACCACGCCCAGCTAATTTTTTCTATTTTTAAGTAGAGACGGGGGCCTCTCTCTTGTTCAGGCTGGTCTCGAACTCCTAAGCTCAAGCGATCCTCCCAGAGTGTTAGGATTACGGGCATGAACCACCACACCTGGGACCAATTTCTTAATCCACACCCAGCTGAACTGCAGTTGACAGAGGCTCAGAGGCAATGTCTGTAAGCTGCGAAGAGCCTTCCAGCTGCAGACGTTTTCAGACACAGTGGGAGGGCCTGCACGAAGTCACCGTACCACAGAGGAAGAGGCTCTGCTCACCGTGGCACTCTTGGCCGATCTTTATGTCGCGGACGTTGAAGTGGATGAGCACACGGTCCTCCTCGTCCTGTGCTGTCTCATCATGATAGTAGCCCAGGGTCCCGTCCAGCCACAGGGCGAACCAGTTCCGCTTCCAGCGGCGGAGGATGGAGCCTGTGCGGTATTCCAGACCCACAGGCAGGCTGATCCCAGAGATTGCTGGGATAGGAGCCCCAGGCCAGTTCCCAGAGTCCCCTCAGCCCCAGCCCCCGTGTTATAACCACTTCTTCCTGTCTCTCTACCCTCCGAAATGAGGGTGGGGCCTCTGTCTCGCTCACCACCTGCCTTCCATTAGACCGGACATGCAGTGGAGCCCAATAAATGTGCTGAGCGGTGGATGAGTAACTGCACTTGCTGCTTGGAAGCTTCCGAGGCCAAGCCCCAGGTCTCTTCAGGGGCGAAGACCTCTCCCTACCGTTAGCCTCCGTCTTATCTCTGACTCAAGTGACAGTTGTTTGTGCAGTGTCTGCACCTCCCCACGCCGGTCCTGGCCCTCGGCCGGACTGAGTGAACTTAGGGGGGCTAGGGAGCAGGGGGCATGGGAGCTCCTCATCCCAGGGTTCCCCAGGACACCCCTTCTTCAGAGCATGACTCTGGTCAAAGGTGGGTCTGGAAGACCCAGCTTCAGACATTTTGCAACTAGAAATCTTAACACAAAAGGGCAAAGACACAAGAGAGCCTCTTAGAGGTTCACAGAATCCAAAGCACAGAGGCATCTTTCATTTCGTTCTGTGCCTCGTTCTGTGTCCCGCCCTGGGCTAGGGTGCTGTGGACACACACAGGGTCACACCAGTCCCCGCCCTTGAGGAGCTCCCAATCTGGGGCCAGAATGGGGTCGGGGAGTGGGGAGACCCACAAGCAAGGACAGCTCCAGTATAAGGAGATGGCTGTAAGGCGTGTGGGAACCGAGAAGGGAGCCTCTAACCCAGCTTTGGGGCTACAGCAGGGGCAGGGATGGGGGTGGGGTTGGAGGAAAAGCCAGAAAAGGCTTCTCAAAAAAGAGGACAGCTGAGCTGGGTCTTGAAGAGTCAGTAGGAGTTTACCAAGCAGTCAGGAATGGGAAAGACATTCAGGCAAGGGGAAGAGCACCGACAAAGGAGGGAAGGATAAAAAAGTTTTGGGTGCTTGGGAGAAGAGAAGGGGTTCACCGTGGCAGGCCCAAGAAGCCAATGCCATTTCCCTCGCTCCTGCCCTGGGACAAGGCACAGGACGGAGGAAGGCTCAGCCCAGGATCACTCACTCTGTCTCCACAGCCAGCCGCCCCTCACCAGGGCCATTTCTTCAAAAGGACTTTCCAGGGCAGAGTCAGGCGGGACCTGTCAGAGGAGCCACAGGACACACGAGCCTCATCAGCAGCCCCAAGGCAGCTCCCTGGAGAGAAGCCCCCAGCCCTGTGCTCCCTGGGGGAGCCACCGAGGAAACCGTTTAAGGGAGTGTTAGTAAACAAACAAGGGCCAGGCCGCCTCAGTCTCCTCCCCATTCTCTGCTCAGGCAGAGAATAGGAGCTCTGTCCTCAGGGTCAGCAGGGCAGCCACCAGTTGGCATGGGGTGGGGGTGGGGACCAAGAGCCTGGATTCCAGTCTCCAGGGCCATAACTTCGGCCAAGTCCCTTCTCCCTGCCCCTCTGGCCTGGCCTCAGTTTCCAGATCTATAAAAGTGCGTCTGTGAGGCAGGTAAAGGCTGCAGTGAGGAACTCTTGAAATATTAGAAACTCTGAAATTTTGAAATGCTGGAAGCACAGAATATTAGCATCATGGCAATGAAAGGAGTGTCATGATAAGAAAAGCCTCCCTCACACTTGGAACCCACCAGAGCTGTTTACAAAGTGCATAACAGTTTAACAGCAGCTATGTGCCAGGTACACTTCTCAGTGCCTTCATCCATTACCTCATTAAAGCCTCCCAACCATCCTTGTTATCCCTGTTTTAGAGATGAGGAGACTGGTGCCTGGAGAGGTCTGGTCACTTGCACAGGTCCCCAGGGCTAGTAAGTGATGGTGCCAAGACTGACAGCTTGTGATAGTCCTGGCTTCAAACCGGAGGCAAGCGCTGATCGTCTTTAAAGAGGCCCAGCTGATACCAACCTACAGCAAAGTTTGGGAGCCACTGCACATCCTGCCTCACCTTGTCCTCACTGTACCCTAAGAAGGGAATCTTTACTCCTATTTTACAGATGGACTGAAGAACAGAAAATGACTCGTCCCTGTATGTGATGGAGCTTGGATTGGGATCCAGGTGCCCTCTGTTCCTGAGGGCCACTTATTTGGGAACAGGTACCTCTGCCCCTCCCCCACCTGCTCACACCTGGTGCTGCGTAACAAGGGCAGGCACACCTGGGCTGGAAGCCCTGGCCTTGTCTCTCTTTCTCCTGTCGCTCACTCCCCTCTCCAAGCTCTTGACATAGGTCAGGCTAGAGGACCAGGTGCAAACTCCCTTGCCAGCCCCCCTTGATGGACCCACCTTGTCTACACCTGTTGCGGATGCTGCTGCCAAAGCGGCTGCTACTCGATCCTGCTGCCACCCAACCCGCTGCGCCTGCGCTTTTGTGGGCCCCAGAGAACCTGGGGCACTTCTCTCCTCGGGCTGCGCCCAGGGCCTGGCTGCCCCTGGGACCCGCCCACGGACCCGCCCCTCCCCCGGGGAGGGGGCGTGGCGCGAAGCGGAGCGATGCTGCCCGGAGGCATGCTGGGACTTGTAGTCTGCAGTCCTAGAGCTGGACAGAAGCAGCCTCACCTGCGACTTTATTTTTCTATTAAGACATTCATTCACTCATTTGTCATGAAATACTTTTTCTTCAGAATCTGTGAACTCATTTTCTAGGAAAAAAAGTAAAGTTGCAGGGAGAAGCCAGGCTCCTAGTTTTGCATGCTTTTTCAATGCTCAGTTTGTGCCAGGCCCTGCCTGCACTGGACTCCGGGGCAGCATCAGACATTGCCCTTCCCGCTTTCATCCTCAGCTTCCAGTCTGCCCGGGGAGACTAAATGTAAACACGCAATTTGAGTAGAGCGTGTGATTTCACAACGGGAAAGCGTCTGAGTCTGATTTTGCCCAAGAAGTTCAGGAAGGCTTCAGGAGAAGAGTTCCCAGAGGAGGCTGAAAGGGGTCTTGGAGGTCTTGGAGGCAGCTTCTCGGGGCGAACCTAAGGGCCCCATGAGCACTGGTCAGGATGTTCAAGAGTGCCCAGCATTTCAGTGTGTTTGGCATATAGAGCTGGAGGGTTTGCAAGGAAATAGCACAGAGGCATGCATGACAGGCTAAGAGCTTGGACATTATGACTTAGTGGCAGGAGCTTGGGGGTGGGGATTTCAAGATGAGGAGTTAGGTGGTGTGATTTGGGGGTTGGAAAGGTCCCTCTAGGGCACACTCAAAAATGGATTGGAGGGGGCCAAACTGGAGAAAGAAGACTGTTTCTGTCACCTCCATCTGCCCCTGCAGGATCATTTCCTGGAATAGGTCAGCCTGACAAACTCCCACTTACGAGCAGACACGGGATGTCATTCAGAGAACAGGGTCTGTCAGGGCCTAAAAGGCTTCTAGTCCCATCCCCTATTTGGGAAGGGCGTCCCCCCTGTCCTGGGCCCTTCCTCCTGTCCCAGAGAACTCTTCCTTACCGGGGCTGCAGGGCTCATGGTTCCTGGGCGGCCAGGGCAGCATTTCAAAGAAGGCTCCTGCGGGGGGGCATTTCCCTGAGCGCCTTAGAGTTAAGGGGATCAGGAAGGTGCTACCAAGTGGGAGCCTGAAGGGGGAGACAGAAAGGAGCACATAGATCCGGGGTAGGTCTTCCTCTTTCTCCTGTCCCCTCCCCAGCCTTCCCGACTGATCTGTGGCTCTGCCCCTCAGTTCATTGGACGAGTCATCCGAGATTAGGAGGTGGTCTTGGCCTAGCCTCGCAAAGATTCCCGGGGCTTTGCGGGGGAGGGTCCGCCGGGAGGAGGGGGCGGGGGCAGTCCTCCTCCCTCGGGCGGAGGCGGAGCCAAATCTTCCTTCTGGGGCCTGGCGGGACAGCGCCCATCACCCTAGCTCTGGCTGCGCAGCCTGGCTCCTTAAGCCTCTCTCTCTGGCTCCGACGTCTCTGTAATCCTGACCTCGAGCCATCCAGGCGTTTCGGCCCTTCGTGCGGTGCGTGCCTTGCTGGGGGATTCGCCATGGCAGATCCTATTAGCCACTGAGTTCATGCCCGCTTAGCAGCCCCAGGAACCAGCTCTCCCAAACCACGCTGTTTTTCATCCCTGTGCCTTTAACTCCTTCTCTAGCTGGTCCCTGGAACGTCACACCCCTACCATCTCCTGGCTACCATCTCCATTTTCCACCCCCATAGCAGAAGGATGTAAGGAAGGGGGAGGGTGACATGGGAGGTGAAGGAGAGGTGATAGGGGAAGGGAGAAAAGGAAAGAGGGAGGAAAGGAAAAAGGGAAGGCAGACAGGCAAGGCTGGAGCTGGCCCCTCTCTCAGCCTCTCCCGGGCTCTCCTCGCACCCTCCCTGATGGTCAGCTGGGCATCCTTCATAGAGGGTTGGGGTGGGGGGAATGATGCAAAGATTTCCTAGATTTCATTCTCCAAATTTAGCAACCAAATAGAAAAGGAAGGTTCTGCAGCAGTGTAGAATTCAGGGGAAGACTCTCCCCACACCCTCCCAAAGAGGGGGTTCCATGGCAAGAAAAAGCGGAAAGGACCCTGGGCAAACTAAAACCACAAACATGGCTGCCGAATCTAAACGCAGCTGGACCAGGTGTGTGTCTCTAAAACGTTGCCTGATGACCCTCTTTGAGAAGCTAATACTAGGTGTAGGTTCTCCTCAGGAAAAAACATGCTCGCACACGTCACAACATTCTGCATATAATTCCCGCGCATTTATAGACCCCTCTGAGCCGTGATGACCATGTTTGGATTGAGTTTTTTGTTTTGTTTTGTTTTGAGATAGAGTCTCACTCTTTTTGCCCGGGCTAGAGTGCCATGGGGTCAGCCTAGCTCACAGCAACCTCAAACTCCTGGGCTCAAGCGATCCTCCTGCCTCAGCCTCCCGAGTAGCTGGGACTACAGGCATGTGCCACCATGCCCGGCTAATTTTTTTCCTATATATTTTTAGTCGTCCAGCTAATTTCTTTCTGTTTTTTTTTTTTTTAGTAGAGACGGGGGTCTCGCTCTTGCTCAGGCTGGTCTTGAACTCCTGACCTTGAGCGATCCAACCACCTCGGCCTCCCAGAGTGCTAGGATTACAGGCGTGAGTCACCGCGCCTGGCCTGGATTGGGTTTTTTTAGTTTAGTTTTGCTTTTCGTGAGACAGGGTCTGTCTCTGTCGCCTAGGCAGGAGTGCAGTGGCACAATCGTAGCTCACTACAGCCTCAAACTCCCGTGCTCAAGTGATCCAGCTCCTAATGTGCTGTGATTACAGGCCTGGATTGTTTTTACTATCTAGAGCTGTATTGATGGGAAGAGAGCATGGATTGTGGGTGAGATGTGTAATCCACCCCATAAACAAATTTCGATGACCCCTGTTTTTTTTTATAATCCTATCCCTTAACTAACTACTTGACCTTTTGAGTTCTTTCCCAGAAATGCTGGATTTTCTACAAGACAAAGGAGCTGAGATTCTGAAGGCCCTTGGGCAGACTTCCTGACCGCAAGATTCACCACCAGCCACAACCTGTTCCCAATGCACTGTAGCCCCTTGTTTGTTACACCAAGACCTCCCCCAGGGCGTTTGGCCCCTTCTTTAAAAGCCCATGATCTGCATTAGTTGGAGAGACCAATTTGAGGCAGCTTTCCCAGTTCTCGTGGCAAGCCTCTGTCATATTAAAAAAATTCCTTTCTTCCTTGGCAATCCTCATTGTCTCAATAATTGGATCTTTGTGTGATGAGGAACCAGAGCTAGGCTGAAACCCTTGCGGTTTCCACAGCAGAGATATCAGAGTATATCAGGATCCCAGCCCTGGTAGTCCTGGCTGTGAGAAATTTTGTCTGTTTGTTTAATCAACTAAAACTTATGGAGACCAACAAGCCAGCAAGTAACTTTTCCATTTCTCTTGTAACTGTGGTACATAAAACCATTGACAGAGAGAAAAGTGTTTTGCTATTTCAAAGGTTTCTGGTGGATGAACAGCTTGCAGATAATAGAGAATAGTGGACTGGCTTATCAAATTCAAATTTACTACTTATGTTTTCTAGACAGTATAATATAAGAATAATTAATATTATCTCTATTTACTAAAAAAGACTTTGAAGTTCATACCAAGAGGCAATTTGAACAAAAGTAAAACCACTTATGTAGATATTTTTAATAATTTTAGCGACATATAGTTCACATACCATAAAATTGACCCTTTTAAAGTGTACAATTCAGTGTTTTGATATATTCATAGAGTTGTGCAATCATCACCAGTATCTAATTTCAGAACATTTTTATCACCCCCGCAAAAGAAACCCTATACTCTTTAGCAGCCAATAACCCTTTCCCCCCAGTCCCTGGCAATCACTAATTTGCTTTCTGTCTGTGTGGATTTGCCTATTCTGGGCATTCATTTAAATAGAATCATGCAATATGTGACCTTTTATGACTGGCGTCTTTCACTTAGCATAAGGTTATCAAGGTTCATCCATGTCGTATCAGCATCTCAGTACTTCATTCTTCCTTATTGATGCATAATGTTCTATTATATGGATATACTATGTTTTATTCATCCATTCATCAGCTGATGGACTTTTGGGTGGTTTCCACTGTTTAGCTATTATAAGTTTTTGTGTGGACATATGTTTTCATTTCTCTTGGGTGGAAAATTTCTGGGTCATATGGTAACTTTATGTTTAACATTTTGAGAAACTCTCAAACTATTTATCAAAGTGATTGTACCACTTTACACTTCCACCAGCAACCTATGAGAGTTCCAATATTTCCATGTCCTAGCCAACACTTGTTATTGTCTTGTCTTTTTTATTATAGCCATCCTAGAAGGTGAGAAGTGCTATTTCATTGTGGTTTTTATTTGTATTTCCCTAATGACCAGTGATGTTGAGCATCTTTTCATGTGCTTATTAACAGCAGAGTCTTGAGCCACCTTGGCGCCTGCAAGCAGTTTACAGACGCAAGAGTGACAGCTGTTAGGGGAGATAGCAGGGGTGGAGACTTGTCAGTGGAATTTTCCACTTCATAACCACTTTGGAGAATGTTCATTCTAATTTTTCATTCCATTTTTTAATTAGGTTATTTGTTTTTTATTGTGGAGTTGTAAACGTTTTAAACTAATAAACTATACAGATAATTCAAAACTAATTTTGAAGAAAAAATAAGTAAAATTACTTAAAGTCCTTGCAGTGTTTCAGAATTTTGAGTAGAAGAGTCATGTGGAGGCCAGTGAATCCAGAAGATAACATACTTCCATTTTCTGGATGGGGATGTCCAGGGAAAAACCCAACCCACGAGTGACAGTAAGGAAGACAATAACTCTTCTTTTTTGGGGCACGGGGTCTTGTTCTGTTGCCCAGACTAGAGTGCAGTGGCATCACCATAGCTCACTGTGACCTCAAATTCCTGGCCTCAAGCAATCCTACCTTGGCCTCCCAAATTGCTAGGATTACAGGTGTGAGCCACTGTGCCTGGTCAGAGAACAACGACTCTTGATGGAAAGCCATCTCAGAGAGTCATCCAGGCTTCCTGGAGCAAAGGGAGTGTAATGGTTAGTTTTATGTGTCAACCTGGCTAGGCTATATCAGTGTTTGATTTATTCAATCAAACACTAATGTAGGTAGGTGTTGCTATAAAGATGTTTTGTACATTTGGTTGACCTATAAAGTCAATTGAGTTTAAGGAAAGGAAATTTTCTTTGGTAATGTGCGTGGGCCTCATCCAAACAGTTGAAAGGCCTGAAGTGCAAAACTGAGGTTTCCCTGAGGAGGAAGACATTCTGCCTGTGGACTGACCTGTAGCCTCAGCCCCTGCCTGAGGGTTTGCAGCCTGCCAGTCTGCCCTACAGATCTCAGCCTTGCCAGCCCCCACAATCGCATAAGCCAAATCCTTCAAATAAACCCTCTCTCTTTATATGTACGTATACATCTCCTATATTTTTGTTTCTCTGGAGAACCCTGAGTGGAAGAGGATGTCTTCTTGCCATGAACTCCCCATTTAACTCTATTGGAAACACCAGTTTTGGGCCGAAAAGAGGAAAGCTTTATAGCCGAGAAGAGGGTCTGAGGGGAGGGTATTGAGAGCCTCCTGTCTCAGAGGAAATAGCACCCTGTGTCCAGAGTTGGGGGGGGGTGCAAATGCTCCATGAACAATCCTCCCTCTGAACCATCAGATGCACGAGGATTCAATTCCAGAAGCTCAAGTTTAGCTGTTGTTTCCATTATTCTTTGTGTCATCTCTGTGATCTCGTTTTGAGATGAAAAGGTTTCTTTCAGCCTCCCCCACTTTCAACCAATGATCATGAGCTTTTAGTTCAAGAGAAATAATTTGGCTTTGAGAAGAACAAATGACTCTGTTCAGCTTTGCTCCAAGGTTTTAGACTTGCTTTCTGAAGGTCTTCAGCTCTTCATTTGCACGCTTACCTTGTCGTTTGCTTCAGAACTTTCCTCCTCTTGCTCCAAGTAATGATCTTCTTGGACAGATCATTTCTCAGGAGACTCCATGACTTTCCCTTGACAAAGTTCAGTCACTTCATTTCCTCTCTCTTGGAGATTTTGATCTGCACTTCAACTGAGGTTTGCTCAGCCTGAAGACGTTTTAGACAATCTGTCTTGTCGGCTTTTCTGTTTTCTTCTTTAGCAGTGTTGATGCAGAATTGATTTTCCTCTCCATCTTGGATGTTTAAATGCACACTTGACTTTTCAATATCAGTCAATTTCCTCCTGGCTCCTCTTGTCTGGTCATAAATACTGTCTCCACCTCCTGATTCCAAGTTATTACTCATGTTCTCTTTGCCAAGGGAAGTTGTCAGATCTTTCGTCTTTAGCCAGCACTCCTCCAAAGACTTAACCTGAATCTTCTAGAGTTCTGTATGAAAGTCCTGAATCTTTCTACTGTTGCCTGTAAGAGTTTTAAGTTTATTTTTGCTTTTCCCATTGTATTTTTATGGATTTGGTTTCTGCTTCTAGAAACAAGATCTTTCTCCTGGTACAAGAGAGTAGCTCATCTTGATCTGAATATTGAGGCTTTTCTTTTCCCAGCCGGTTTGCTATTAAGCATAGGATGGACCAAATGACAGGGTTAGCTGTGTCCAGAGCAATAGGCACTTCTGGACTTTTATCTTCTTTCACTGCAGGGAGAAACTTGACAAGAGCTCCAGTGTTACTAGGACTGGCGCTGAATAGTGAATGACATGCTCTCGAGTCTCAGTACAAAAATTTTTTTTTCACTAACTGAAAAATTTTGCCCCAAACCAAGAAAACTGTTAACACACATACTGCCATGACATTAACTATCTTCCATGGATTCCCGGGAGAGAGAGACTTGGTCTCACGTCGTCAAATACTTCATAGAACTCTGCAGCATGTCCCGAGTTCGCCCATAGCACAGATGCACTGCAGGATGAAGCGCCAGGTTCACATATAACACTCCATTGACTTGCCAGATGGTTTCCTTGGGAAAGCTTGAAACTCCTTTCGGAACTCAGCATAGGAAGGCGGAGAGCAGAGGAGGTGGTGGCAGCTCTGTCCGGGGCTCTTCTCCACCACTGCTCCCACTCTTGCCACCCCCACTATGAGACTTTGAACGAGATGCTAAACCTTCCTGAGTCTCCTCTCCCCCTCTGCGAGTGGCGAGAGCACTGCCCACCCGATATGATTTTGGGGAGGATGAACACGAGGATGACACAGAGCCCAGCAGGTAAGGGGTTCAATCCATCTTAGTGAACGTCCATATTCCATCATCCGAGGTATTAGCAACTCCTTTGTTAATCAAATATTTGCTTATTCTGCTCAGGTTTAGCAAGAGCATTAAGATTAGATAATAAAATAGCTGCCTTAATCTTAAGGAAAAAAAAGGGATACAATTTTTTTTACTGTTAGAATAGTATGTCTAGTAAACATAAGAGACTCTTGTAAAAACCACTAGAATTGATAAGAGAATTGGGCAAGGTGACTGTATATAAGATAAACATACAAGAGAAAGCTTTTTTTTTTTTAAGAAAACTATAATGATGAATAAAAAGCAGCCGTAGACGGTTAGCTCCCTGCTCCTCTGTTCCCTCCTCGGAAACCTTGGTCCCCCAGGCCTGGGTGGTTCAGCAGCCTTCGATGCCTTCACACATTTGTTCTGGGGCAGGGAGTGGGGTGGTGACTATTTTTATCTGGCTTTTCTAGTTGTTCTCAGCAGGAGCCCTCACTGCCAAAGGCTGTTCTATCATCCCTGAAAGCAAGAGCGTCCATCTTTTTTCCTACTCTTAGAACGAATACTTAGAAACAAAATGGGGAGGAAATTACATTTATAATAGCAACCAAAACTATGAAATACTTGAGTACATTTTCTTCGCAGAAGTATAGAACCTATGAAAAGAAAGCCACCAAATCTTACAAAAAGACATAAAACAAGCACTGGGATTACAGGCACGAGCCACCACGAGTGGCCAAAACCTTGTGTTTTAGTGAGTTATTACCGTGTGGCAAACCACCTCCAAACTTCGCGGGTTAAAACAACAAGCATTTTTTTTCACCTCTCACCATTCTGGGGGTTGGCTGTGATCAGCTGGGTGGTTCTGGGGCTCACAGGGATCTTTCACGAGGTTGCAGTCAGATGGCGGCTGGGGATGAATATCCAAGGTAGCTCACTCACGTGCGTGGTACTTTGGTGGGATGGCAGAAGGCTGTGACCTCTTTCTCCTTGTGGCTTAGCTTGGGCTTTTTTACATGGTGGCTGGATCGGAACAATGCTAAAGTGGAAGCCGCTAGACCTTCTTAAGGCTTAGGCCCAGAACTGGCAAGTGTCACTTCTGCCACATGCTGTTGGTGAGTCACAGGGCCAGCCCAGATTTAAAGGGAGGGTACTACACAAGGTTGTGAATATTGGGAGACATGGTTCACTGGGGGCAATCTTCGACACTAGCTACTCACCTCGGAAGGCAGATAATGGGCTGACGAGGTTGCAGCCATGCAATGTAGCAATGTAGAAATAGTGAGAAAATTCAGAATGTTCTGGCTTTCTGGCTTCTTCTTGCTATTAATACCTTTAGCAAGTCCCATGAGAGAGAAAGAGACAAGAGAAAATCAAGCTAGAGCTAGCTACTCTGTACAGCTTTGCTAAGGGAGGAACTCTTTGCTATAACCTATAATCTGAGCTGACCGAGAATCCTGTAATTTTGAATTTTGCAGACTCAAAAAAGCCATTGCTTCCGCACTAAAGCAGTTATAAGTGGTAATTGCAAAATGGCAGCCTTAGCAGGAATCAAGACTAGTGCCCTTTTTAGAAAAGCTGTGAGCCTGTTAGCAAAGAAGGAATTAAGGATGGTGCTTCTCCACTCAAGCCTGTTGTTTCAAATGGTCTGAAGAAAACCATCATTAAGTTGGGAGAATGGCCAATAAATAAAATATCAGAGTCTTCAGGCTTCAAAACTGTGTCGAGATAAGATCTTTGGCTGTACTTACTCACATTGGAACTGACCAGAACCAAATAAAAGATCTACTGCATTTTTGAAGGAATAATGCTATCATTGAAACCCCAAACGCCTCCTGCAAGAACCTGTGACTTCCCAATCCTCAAAACACTACTTAGGCCCTTGAACTTGCCCCAGCAGAAAGTGAACTCGGATGACTGTGAATTTCCCAGGAAGGACATGCTCTCTCACAGCCTTCCTGGATGTGGCCATCCAGCCCTGGGCTTGTGTGCTGCTTCTCAGTGATGTGGCCAATCTGGGAATTACGTGAGGACTGTTGACTTACTCGTGAGTTTAAGCTTTACCAAATGCTTCCATGTGCCAGGCATGGGGTTAGTGCCAGGGATGCGACTGTGAAGGGAGGAGAGCCAATTGAGGGTCCAGAACACGTGGTAGGACCCCTACTCACTCAGACTCATCATGCACAACTGTGTCTCCTCAGGAACACCCTTTCAAGGGAATCCTGAAGTTCCTGCCTCTGTCCCTGTTGCTATCTCACTGCTGGGTGTCCCTCTTGCTGCCCTGAGACCACCATGTAAAGAAGTCCAGGCGAGCTGCCTTAGCCACAGAGAGAGAGGGGCATGCCAGAGACAGCCATCATGCACACGTGGGGGCGAGGCCATCTTAGGCTGTGTAGCCCCAGGTGGTCTACCAGAGGACTGGAGTGTCAGGATTCACTCCAGGCAAGACCAGCAGAAACATCACCCAGCTGAGCCCAGCCCAAATTACTGACCCACAGATCCTGGGGAAGTGGGGGGAGGGGGGAGGAACAAAGTTGTTAAACAATTTTTTTTAAAAAGGTCATTGCTTTAAGCCATTACATTTTGGGGTAGTTTATTACACAGGAACAGGTAACTGTTACAGGAGGAACTGAGTGGCTGGAGAACAGGAATGGCAGAGAGGTTTTAATTCGCCCTTTTGTACCATTTGACTTTTGAACCTTGTGAATATATATTACCTATTAATTTTCCTCAAAAATTTTATGCACATTCCGTGCACAAAATAAATCTCTTATTTTGAATGTGAGGAGTATAATTTGTAAGTGAGCCATCATTACCACTGATTTTTTATAAGCTTTTCTTGAAGCAACACAGACTGACAGAAAAGTACACAAATAGTCATAGCGTAGCTTGGTGAATTTTCGTAAAGTGAACATACCTGTGTAATAGCACCCACGTCAAGAAATGCCACCATCAGCCTTGTTCTTGCCCCCTCCTTGTTGCCGCCCATAAGGAGTGTATGAATATGTATTACGAACAGTCCGCCCTCTGTATCCACAGGCTCTGCAACCACGGATTCAACCAACCACAGATTGGAAATATTACCAAAAAATTCGACAAAGTTCTAAAACTCAAAACTTGAATTTATGCTTGCTGAGTACTACCTTGAACCCACACAAGTGAAGTGATGTGTCGGCATTTTATTAGGTATTATAAGTAATCCAGAGATGATTTAAAGTATGTGGGAGCATTGCCATAGGTTATATGCAAATACTATGCCATTTTATATAAGAGACTCGAGCCTCTGTGGATTTGAATATGCACGGGTGGTCCCGGAACCAATCCCCTGACTGTATATATTTACATACATACAGTATATGTATTTGTAGGTACATTTACATACATTGTTATACTAACAGAAAGGTAGTGTGGTTTTTTTTTTTTTTTGTCCCCACTAAATACATTTGAACAAGTATTTAAAGAATGCCATTTTAAAGGCACATCGAGTTATTTGCCTTCACCGGGGCACCCCCAGATCTCCATCTGGCTCTTCTGCTTTAACCAGATAAAGATATCTCTAGCTATTCCTGTTGAAAGCCAAAACCCCTGCCGCTGGCGAGAGGCGTCACTGCCCCCTTGTGGTCATATTTGGTTGCAGCACCCGAGCCGGGCACCCAGCAGGTCAGGACAGGACTTTCCGACGCTTTAGCAGAGGTGAAGATCTAGAATAGACAAATCGGGCTGAGGTCTGGGCTGGCATTTTAGGGCAACTCTTCTAGTCAAGGCGACCTGAGAGTCTCCAGTCTGGGTAGCACTTACAAAGTTACCCCCTTGGCTGGTAGACGATTTCCCCAGCAGCCTGTCTCTAGTGGAGAGGAGACGAGTAGAATAGGAAGTTTCCTTCTAAGAAGGAGATTGTGGCTTTGGCATTCTCAAAACTCAGTATTTGGGAGGACCCTGGGAGTGTCCGTATGGCTGAAGTCCTGAAGTCTAGCTTCTCTGTAGTTTCTCCCTCCTCTCAGGTCCCGCGGGAGAAGGTGTCATATGTGAGTTTGCAGTAAAAACCGGGGGGCTCAACCACAGATGCCCTGAACATCACAGGCTGTGCCCCGTCAGTGTGAGCTGGCACAGAGAGGAAGACAGGAGCAAGCGTATACTGAGTGCGATGGGAAGCCTTAGAGAGTTTGACATGATGTGATTTCACATTTTTAAATGCTCACTCTCTGGAGAGGTCGGAGGGACTGGTGATTTCTCAAGATGAGCCGTGGTAGATGAACGGCCATGGGAGGTCTCCTGGGGTAGGTGGAGCTGCTGGAGGTTACGGCATGCCCACCCCTAGCCCCGCTAGGTGGTGCGTATGTATAACAGGATATGAAAGGAGGAATGTGCAAGCAGAGAAGTAGGGCACAAGCAATTCCTGGAACTCTCATTACCCCCCGCACTGTGGCCAGTAGAAAAGGACTCTGTTTCAGTAATACTGAAATGGGGAAGGAACATATTTTGCTGATATGAATGATACAAATGGGGTGGGCGGGAGGAGGGAACAGCTATGTGACTATGTCACACTGGAAGCTGCGCTGTAGAGGAAGTGGCCTTGTTAGAAAGAAGGAGCTGCTGGAACCCAGAGGGTGACAACACCAGCCCATTCTTCCGCTGGGCCGATGCAGACATGCTGCGCTAGCAGTCTGGGGAGATGAAATTAACCTTTAAGGCCATGCAGATATGTCTCCCCTCACAGGCGAAAACATATTCTGTGTCAATTAGGATGTTTTTGGCTGTAACTGGGTCTTCCTGACCGAAAGTAACTTGAGCCACTGAAGTTTCATACCTGGCTAAGAGGAAGTTAAGTCCTTAACTTAGTCCTTGGATTGACCCAATGGCTCAACCTGTCACCCAGGGCATTGCCCATCTCTATCCCAAGCCACCGTCCTTGGCAACATCTTCCCTGAAGGTTGTAAGATGAGTGCTGCAGGCCGGGCGCGGTGGCTCACGCCTGTAATCCTAGCACTCTGGGAGGCCGAGGCGGGCGGATCGTCCTGAGCTCAGGAGTTTGAGACCAGCCTGAGCAAGAGCAAGACCCCGTCTCTACCAAAAATAGAAAGAAATTAATTGGACAGCTAAAAATATATATAGAGGGCATGGTGGCACATGCCTGTAGTCCCAGCTACTCGGGAGGCTGAGACAGTAGGATTGCTCGAGCCCGGGAGTTCGAGGTTGCTGTGAGCTAGGCTGACACCACGGCACTCACCCCAGGCAAGACTCTGTCTCAAAAAAAAAAAAAAAAAAAGACGACTGCTGCAGATCCAAACATCACATCATTACATGATAATGTCCAAAATCTAGACAGGAATATCAAGAGAGCTTCTCCCCCCATATCTCTCCCCGGTTTTCATTTTTTATCAGGTAGGGAAATCTTTCTTAAAATCCTGCCCCACCAGCAGATGTGCTCTTTCATCTCATTGGTCAGCCCTGAAGCACACAGGCTCCACCACACGAACCCTAGGGGAAGGAGACCATTACCAGGCCTGGCTCGGACCAATCGTGATTGATACTGTCAACAGGGAAGAAAGAGAATGCCTGCTGGGAAATGGCAACCTGTGTCTGCCATAATATTTTTTGTTCTTTCCTCTGATTACAAAAGTCATATATGTTCATTACAGAATATTTGGAACATCCAGAAAAGGATGAAGAAGAAAATAAAACCTCGTCTTATTCCACCACTCAGACTCAACCATTGCCTTGTCATCTTTGCACCCCACCCCTTTCATCCTCACTCTGCACCAGCCCCTGAAATCTACCCACCCTCTCTCAAACCACCTTCCACAAGCCAGGTGCAGTGGCTCACGCCCGTATTCCCAGCACTTTGGGAGGCTGAGGTGGGAGGATTGCTTGAGGTCAGGAGTTTGAGACCAGCCTTGGCAACATGGTGTGACCTAGTCTCTACAAAAAATAAAAAAATTAGCTGGGCATGATGGTGCACACCTGTAGTCCTAGCTACTCGGCAGGCTAAGGTGGGAGGATTGCTTGAGCTCAGGAGTTTGAGGTTGCTATGAGCTATGATGACACCACTGAATTCTAGCCTGGGTGACAGAGGGAGACTCTGTGTCAAAAAAAAAAAAAACAACAGGCCAGGCACGGTGGCTCACGCCTGTAATCCTAGCACTCTGGGAGGCCGAGGCGGGTGGATCGCTCAAGGTTAGGAGTTCGAGACCAGCCTGAGCAAGAGCGAGACACCCCCCTCCCCCCATCTCTACTAAAAAATAGAAATAAATGATCTGGACAACTAAAAAAATATATATATATATATAGAAAAAATTAGCCGGGCATGGTGGCACATGCCTGTAGTCCCAGCTATTTGGGAAGCTGAGGCAGAAGGATTGCTTGAGCCCAGGAGTTTGAGGTTGCTGTGAGCTAGGCTGATGCCACAGCACTCACTCTAGCCCAGGCAACAAAGCGAGACTCTGTCTCAAAAAAAACAAAACAAAACAATAAGTTGGTTGTCAACACGGCCCCAAACTCCTCCCTCATTTGTTTTTTTTTTCCGTGAAAAATTCATAAATAACAGAGTATATATAATGGATGTATAATATTTTTTAAAGAATAATGATGTAATGAACACTTGTAAATTCACCACTCAGCTTTCAAAATGGAGCATCGCTAATACCTTGAAGCCCTGTGTGCCCTCCCCAATCGCATCTCCTTTTTCCTTCCTGAAATTGCTGTTGCGTATTATATTAGTCAGCCACCACAAAATGCCATGTATTGCCTCAAAACTCAAGGAGCATTTATGTCACACTTAACTGCAGGTTAAGGGCTTTGCAGCTAACCTGGGCTGGGCTTAGTGGGGTGCCTCTGCTTCAGATTGTGAGTTGGCTGATTTAGGCTGCAGGTGGGATCTAGGTCTGCTCTACCTGTGCTTCATCCTGCTTGGACAGGAGTCTGGCTAGGGTGTCTGACTAGGGTGTATTCTTTTCCTGCAGCTCACTGAGGTGTGAGAGCCAAGCCAAACGGCACAAGCGCATTTAGGACCACTGCTCATGTCATGTCTACTAACATGCTACTGGCCAAAGCAGTCATATGGCCAAGCCCAACATCGACGGGCCAAGGAAGCACACTCCCTTCACAGTGGAGGGAGGGGCAGTGAATATTTACTAAACCATAATCTAGGCCATGGCAAAGATTCCTTTGTTTTTCTTCATAGTTTTGCCAAATACGGATGTATCCCTAAATAATACATCACTTGTTTTCTTCTGTTCTTGAACTTTACATAAATGGATTCAGAGTGGATGCGTTTTGTCTGAGTTACTTTCCTCTTCCTTCCTCTTTACTTGCTCTCTCCCGGGTGCTTGGGTGTGAGCACGGACACCAACCCTGGCTCATTTAAAGAGAACAGGAATTTACTGGAAGGGTGTTAGGTGGATGCACAGAATTAATGGGAAGTTTGGAGAATCAGGCTCGGAAGTGGACACAATGCGGACCAGTGGTTGCCTGGGGCTGGAATGGAAAGGGGATTCCCTGTAAAGGGGCACGAAGAAATAGCTTGGGGTGCTAGAAGTATTTTATATCTTGATTGTGGTGGTGGTTACATCAGGTATATACAATTTGTTGAAACTCATCAAACTATGCATTTTATTTTATTTTATTTTTTTGAGACAGAGTTTCACTCTGTTGCTCAGGCTAGAGTGAGTGCCGTGGCGTCAGCCTCGCTCACAGCAACCTCAAACTCCTGGGCTCAAGCGATCCTTCTGCCTCAGCCTCCCAAGTAGCTGGGACTATAGGCATGCGCCACCATGCCCAGCTAATTTTTTCTATATATATATTTTTAGTTGTCCAGATCATTTCTTTCTATTTTTTAGTAGAGACGGGGTCTCGCTCTTGCTCAGACTGGTCTCGAACTCCTGACCTTGAGCGATCCGCCCGCCTCGGCCTCCCAGAGTGCCAGGATTACAGGCGTGAGCCACCGCGCCCGGCCCAAACTATGCATTTTAAATTGGTGTAGTTTATTGTGTGTAAATTGTATATTGAGTGATATAAAAAAAGAGCACAACCTTTATTTAATTTTGTTTGTTGTAAAAGGCTGCAGTGGCTAGTGGTTGAGGTAGCCACTGTGAGGCTCTCCCCAGACCAGTTTTATATGATCTGGGCTGATGTTCCTAGATCCAAACCTGGTTCTCAGGCCTCTCGTTGAGTCTGTGAGCTCGCCAATAGGCTTTTTTGTTTTTTTAAAATAATGTGTTTATTGAGATGTCATATACTACACAAATCATCTATTTAAAGTATACAATTCTATGGTTTTTGCAGAGTTGTGCAACCATCACCACAAGCAATTTCAGAACATTGCATTGGCCCCAAAATATGGCCTGTACCCTTCAGCAGCCATCCCCATCTCCCCCAGACCCCTGTGTTAGTTTCCTAGAGCTGCCGTAACAAAGTACCACAAACTGGATGGATTAAAACGACAGGAATGTATTCTCCCACAGTTCTGGAGGCTGGGAGTCCAAAATCAAGGTGCTGGCAGGATCATGCTCTCTCTGCAGGTTCTATAGGACGATCTGTTCCATGACTTTCTCTCAGCTTCTTGTGTCACTGGTAATGCTTGATGTTCCTTAGCTTGTAGACGCATCACTCCAATCTCTGCTTCTCTTGTCACATGGCATTCTCCTCTGGGTGTGTCCCTCTGTGTCTCTTCTGTTCTTATAAGGACATCAGTTATGTTAGATTAAGGACCTACCCTATTTTTGTGTGACCTCATCTTAATAATTGATAGCTTAATTAATATCCCCAAAGACTCTATTTCCAAATTAGTTCACATTCATAGGTTAGGACTTCAACATATCTTTTTGGGGGACATAATTCAACATAGTGAAAGCCCGTCTCAAAAATAAATAAGTAAATAAAAGGTGTAGGGCCCTAGGGCAGGGGAATTTACTAGATAGGCACTGACCACTACATAATCAATAGAAAAATGAGACTTACAAAGTAAAGCTGCACACTGTAAAATTTTTTATTGATGAAAAATTGTTAAAATAATCACATCTTCTTGACAAAACACAAATCAGCAAACGCTTGTTCACTGTCTCTAGTTCTGTTTTCCTCTAGGAGCTTCAGCAGAGGGTCAGGGTATTTGACCCCTTCTTTTGACCCTAAGAATGTTGTTGTCTTGTGTTTATGAATACAGACTTCTAGGTGGGATTACATCATATTGATTATTTTTCTCTGAGAATATTTACCAGAACAAATGCCATTAGGTCAGTTCAATACCTTTGATTTTTCTACACAGGCTATTAAATCTATTTCCAACTTATCCATTTTCACTTAAATTGAGCTACAATTATCATCTGAAAGATAATTTCCATATAAATTTTACAACAATTTAGCAATCTTAAAAATCCAATCACAGTTTAATAATTATAGCTCCTGCTATTGGAATTTATCTTTTGTTGTCATTATTTCTGTCTTCTATTGGGTTCATTTTTTCTGGGACAAATTTTGCAGATCTATACTTGGTTAAGAAGATTTATTTGATTTTTCCACCAATTTTTAGTTAATAAGTAATTTCATTGTGTGCAATTTAAATGTTCTCAGCTTTATTTTTTTCGGTTGATTATGTAGTGGGTGTGAATTTTACGCCACAAACTTAGGAGAGTAAGAAATGACATGTTACTTTATTCACTTTAAATCAAATAAATCCAACTCAGAATTTACATCCTTGACATTATTTGAACTTCTTCCACCTCGGGGTTGTGCAAAGGATCTTATTGGGTCTTACGTAGAGAAAAATATTTGAGGAGGCCCCTCTCATCCTCAGTGGATACCAATGTATTCTGTCTACCACATGCTGTTTCTCCTTCACTTCCAGAGATCAGCCCATGCACGTCTAAACCCTGGACCGTCCTAGTTTTGGAAGGCAGCTGTGCTCACCACTGTACCAGCAATGCCACTCAGGACCTTCCTAGTTTCAGAAATCACCTCTCTTTCACTGTCTTCAAAGGTATTAGCCTTCTCTCCTCCATCCACCTCCCAAATAATCCTTTCACAGCCTTTTAAGAAACAGCCTCCCAGGCTGTCTTGGATGAGAAGCAGACAAATTTCTTTTCCCCTAATTCATCCAGGTTAGGAGGGGAATATTTTAAGACTATTTCAAGTTTATGAGAAAAAAAAAATGCTAGAAGAAAACACGAGCGCTATAAGGGATGAATTCGGTCTAGAAGCACAGACTTCTTATCCTCTTTGAAATCAGTTTTGATGACACAGGGTGATCATTCACAATATATAAAGTCCTTCTAAAACTAGGGGGAAAAAAAAACACAACGTTTTAAACCACAACAAGATTTCACTACATATCTATTAGAACAGGTGTATTTAAATAAGTGATAGCCAGGTGTGGTGGCTCATGCTGTTAGGTAGGGATCGAATCTGCAGGTGGTAGTGTGGGCCAGGAGGATGGTTCCTAAGAGTGGAGAAGCCAAGGGCCAATCAGGGGAAAGGACTTCAGGAAAACGCAGAACACCTGATAATCATTTGGTAATAGCCCACACCTTCTGTAAGCCCGCCCCTGGACCAGGCCAATAAAAGGAAACCACCTGGGAGTCCTCAACATCTTTCTCCACTCATGGAGTCTGACCCATTCCTCTCTCCAGAACATATTTTCACTTTGGGTAGCTTCCTTTTTTACTTTCACGTTGTATAGTTTCTTTCTTTTCTGTAATAAACTGTGTGAGATTGTGTTGTATTTGTGATCACTCGTCATCAGCTCAACTTGGTACCAGTACTCACTCTTGACACTGGGAACCAAGGACCAGGGAATATCAAGATAGACCTAACAATGCCTATCATCTCAGCTGCTTGGGAGGCTGAGGCAGGAGGGTTGCTTGAGCCCAGGAGTTTGACATTGCTGTGAGCTAGGCCTCTCAACTAGCTGGGACTATAGCCGTGCCACATGGGCCTGAAATAATTTTTCTATTTTTTGTAGAGACCGGGTCCTGCTCTTGCTCAGGCTGGTTTCGAACTCCTGACCTCAAGCGATCCTCCTGCCTCCCAAAGTACTAGGATTACATGCATGAGGCACAGTGTCCTGTTGTCTCTCTCCTCTTTTGAATGGAATGTGGTGCTTTCCTGGAGTCTGAGGCTGAGATAAGGGGACATCAGTGCAGGACACAGGGGAACATGGGCCTTACATAGGAAACTTTTCTGTTCCCCTAGAACAAAAGGTTTCATGAAGCCTTGTCTGTTTTGGCTCACTGCTCACAACCCAGACTCCAGTGTAGTGCCAGGCAAATGGTGGGTACTCGGTAAAAGCTCGATGAATGAACGGATGGATGGATGGATGTGAGATCATACCTGTGGGGGTGGGAGGGGCTTTAGAGGAACAGGAGACCCTATGCAATATGACTTAATTTATACTCATTCACTTGACAACCATTACTGAGTGATTACTATGTGCTGGCAATGTTCTAGTGCTGGGGGTACAGCAGCAAAAACAGAGAAAAATCCTGCCTCCCATGGAATTTACAGTATCTTGAGGAGACTCTTATACCTGACCTTGGCCTGGGTTAGGTGTTCCCTCTGGGTTCCCACAGCCCCTCGCCCTCTTCCACATGGCAATGAGCACACAAGGATGTGACTGTCTGTCCGTGTAGTCCTCTAGATTGAGAGTTCCTTGGAGACAGGGCCATGTTTTTGAGTCCCCCTTAGGCTGCTGACATCAGCAAAGGACCTGGTACAACCAAGGGTCAGTACCTTGAGCTGAATGAATAATGAATAAACATCCAATGCTGTTCATCCCCTTTCACGGATCCACAGGCCCCAGCTAGAGGAAACTTAGCTCTTCTAGGAATAAAAGTCTCTTCATGGCCGGGCGTGGTGGCTCACGCCTGTAATCCTAGCTCTCTGGGAGGTCGAGGCAGGCGGGCGGATTGTTTGAGCTCAGGAGTTCGAGACCAGCCTGAGCAAGAGCGAGACCCCATCTCTACAAAAAATAGAAAGAAATTAATCAGACAACTGAAAATATATAGAAAAAAATTAGCCGGGCATGGTGGCGCATGCCTGTAGTCCCAGCTACTTGGGAGGCTGAGGCAGAAGGATCGCTTGAGCCCAGGAGTTTGAGGTTGCTGTGAGCCAGGCTGACACCACGGCACTCACTGTAGCCCAGGCAAAAGAGTGAGACTCTGTCTCAAAAAAAAAAAAAAAAAAAGTCTCTTCATTATTACTGTTTTTCTGGAAGGCCTTTCCACCTTCTAGCCAGAATGAAAATTGGTGGCTCCCTCCTTCTCCTCTCTTACATCTAAATGTCCACTGCTCAAAAAAAAAAAAAAAAAAAAAAAGAAAAGGACCTCTCTTGCTTTCTGAACAAGGCAAAGTTATGAAACTCCTAGGTCAGGCACTGGGTTTTCCATGGATTAACTCATTTCATTTCATCCTGTGAAGGAGATAATGTTAGTCACACTTTACAATTGAGGACACAGAGGTCTAGTAAGGAGAAATTATTCTCCCAATGCCACAGCCTGTACTTTACCGAGTGGGGTGTGAACCCAGGTCTGGCCTTGTCATGCTTGTGCACTTCGTATGACATCCTGCCTCGTCACACTAATTAGAAGTATCGGCCATCCCAGTACACAAGGCAAGAACGAAGAGTGCAATAAGAATTTGAGAGAGAAAATGCACACATTCAAAGACAATGGATGTTAACATCAATTTTCCATAGCTGTTGTTAGAGATGACAAATTATATGGAACTGATGAACATTTACCGAACTAGGCTCCTCCGAATCTGTTTGGGGGGGGGCTTAAAATACTTGCTAATTACTTGATTACATGGGTTTCCAGCTTAATCAGTGCATTAGTTTCCCAAGGCTGCCTTAACAAATTACCATAAACTGGGTGGCTTAAAACAACAGATATTTATTCTCTCACAGTTGTGGAGGCCAGAAGTCAGAAATCAAGGTGCTGGCAGGGTTGGTTCCTTCTGGAGGCTCTGAGGGAGAATCTGTTCCACACTTCCTTTCCCAACTTTGCTGGCTACCAGCAATCCTTGGCATGCCTTGGCCTGGGGCTGCATGACTCTAATATTTGCCTCCATCCTTACACGGCCTTCCTCTCTGTGTCTCAAGAGTGCAGAGCTTTCTTTTAAAAAGACATCACTTGGCCGGGCGCGGTGGCTCACGCCTGTAATCCTAGCACTCTGGGAGGCTGAGGCGGGCGGATCGTTCTGAGCTCAGGAGTTCGAGACCAGCCTGAGCAAGAGCGAGACCCCGTCTCTACTAAACATAGAAAGAAATTAATCGGACAACTAAAAATATATAGAAAAAATTAGCCGGGCATGGTGGTGCATGCCTGTAGTCCCAGCTACTTGGGAGGCTGAGACAGTAGGATTGCTTGAGCCCAGGAGTTTGAGGTTGCTGTGAGCTAGGCTGACGCCACGGCACTCTAGCCCGGGCAACACAGTGAGACTCTGTCTCAAAAAAAAAAAAGACATCAGTCATTAGATTTAAGGACTACCTAAATCCAGGAAGATGTCATCCCAAGAGCCTTACTTAATGACATCTACCTAGACCCTACTTCCAAATAAGGTCACATTCACAAGTATGGGGGTTAGGACTTGTTCATGTCTTTTGGGGGGACACAATTCAACCACTACAATTGGTATCCTTTTTTTTAAGTTCATGAACTTGAACAGCTTTATGAAAAGGATCCTGCTAAACTTAAACTCCAACCACTTCCCTCCAAATTATCTTTTAGCTTTTGTCAGTAACAAACCTCACTCTATCAGCATTTCATTACATGCAAAGCATCTGTTAAATGTTTTTTGTTTTTTTTGACACAGCATCTTGCTCTATTGCCCGGGCTAGAGTGTGGTGGCATCATGATAGATCACTGCAACCTCAAACTCCTGGGCTCCAGTGATCCTCCTGTCTCAGTCTCCCAAGTAGCTGGGACTACAGGTGTACACCACCATGCCTGGCTAATTTTTTTATTTTATTTTTTGTACAGATAGAGTCTCGCTGTGTTGCTCAGGCTGGTCTCGAATTCCTGGCCTCAAGCACTCCTCCTGTGCTGGCCTGCCAAAGTGCTAGGATTACAGGAGTGAACCACTGCCCCAACCATCCCTTGGCATCCTAATTGATTATCCATATAGTCTATATACTTGTGTCAACTGATTGATTCATTAATTCAACCACCATTTATTGAACCCCTACCCTGTGAGAAGCCCTGAGCTGGACTGAGCTCTGGGCCACAGAGATGAACCAGACCACTTTGTGCCTTGTTCTTGAGGGCAGCAAATAGACAATGAACATAGAGAGTGAGCAGGGCTGTGGCAGCCCAGAGCAGACTTGTAACTTGGCTGGGGGTCAGGAGAGGTTTCCTGATGTCTGAATTAGGTCTTGAAAGGTAGGGAGCAATTTTATTCCTTTAATATTGGCTATTAGAATTAAATATTAGGATGGGCATTTATACTCATCTATTGAACATTAATGATGTGTTATTAGCTTTCTAACACTCTGGCAAGCTGGCATAGCAGGTTTACATAACAGCCTTCAGCACAAATGGCAGTAACTTCCATTTGCCCAGTGTTGGGGCCATTTATAAAACATTTTCACACTTCTTGTCTCATTTGCTGTCACGAAAACTCTTTGAGCTCTTTGTTTCTATTCATGCGATTTCTCTTGTTTTATCTCTTAGCTAAACTCAAAAATTATATTTAATTTTCCCAAAAGATAATTGTAAAAATTTATAAATTAAATGAGAAAACTTTGGAATTTATAATCACTCAAATTGCACTAACTGAATATAAAACCAAGGCCTGGTTCTAATCCTAGCTCAGCCAATCCATTCTCTCTGGGTCTCAATTTCCTCTGCTATAAAATGGGCATATAAGGGTGTTTAGGCTGAAGGATTTAATGAGATAATGGATTTTAGACACCAGCACAGCATCTGGCTCACTGAAAATCAGTTCTCCTAGCATGATCTCTAATATTTATTTTTCTGTAATTCTAGAAATTCTTAAAGTAAAGCCCACATATGTGTGCCAAGGCTCCCAAAGAGATGCTTTGAGAGAGAGAGCATGCAAAGAAGCTCATTAACATAGCTGGGACAAAACCATTCCAAATTAAGAGTTAATCAGATAGTAACAGTTAAAGTATAGTGCTTTGACACTGTCACTTTTTTTTCTTTTTTAGACAGAGTCTCTCTCTGTCACCCTGGGTAGAGTGCAGTGGCCTCATAGCTCGCTGCATAAACTCCTGGGCTCAAGTGATCCTCCTGCCTCAGCCTCCTGAGTAGCTGGGACTACAGGCATGTACCATGACGCCCATGCTAATTTTTCTATTTTTAGTAGAGAAAGGGGTCTGCTCTGGCTCAGGCTGGTCTTGAATTCCTGACCTCAAGTAATCCTCCTGCCTCAGCCTCCCAGAGTGCTGGGATTACAGGCATGAGCCACTGTGTCCAGCTGACACTGTCATTTTGACTCTGAGTTTGTTTTGATGGGGTTGCAGAAAAAAATTAGATATGGTAGAAATAATCAACACAAAATAAAACTGACAATGGCTAAAGCTACACATAGTATAATAGAATTTATTATGGATGGGAAAGCAAACTGAATGATCCCATCTCTGTTTGGTAACATTGAAAATTGTGAAGTTGAAATCTGGGAAAATTCCACTTAGTAGAAATGATCAACACAAAATAAAACTGACCATGGCTCAAATTGCTCCCAGGAAAAGGTGGACTTGGTAGAAATAATGACTAACAAAGAAATTCCATAATGATAAGGATGAAAGATAACTGACGAAACAAATCTGTCTTGTAAAACTGCTAAAGAATATATCTTGATGAAAATTCAATATAGGAAAAAAATCTATCCTTTCTGTCTGCTTTAAAGGATAAAAAAAAGAAAAAAATCTAAAAAAGTTAGAAATTGTGTATGTAGAAAATTTACCAAGGAATTAAATTGGATTAATGGAGTAATTCCTTAAAAAACTTTCATAAATTCATTAATGTTGATATAATTCTGAGTTAAAAGTTTACCCGCCATGTCTTGACAGGGGTTTGGAGAATTCTCAAAATAGATGAAGTGTTTGAACTCTAAGTACCATTTTACAGTCTTCGATGCACTTTCAAACCTACTGTTTTACTGGATTCTCCTAATAACCTTATGAGGTGGCAGGGCAGGGATCATTCCTTCCATTTTGCAGATGTAGAAACTGAGGTTTAGAAAACTTAAGGGACTTATTGAAGTCACGCATCATGTTCATAGCAAGGTCTAATTTAGGATCTGATTCCCAGATTCCTAGTCCAGTAAGCTTCTCATTTCTATTTATTACCCTAACTCAGATAATCCTTTACTTGCTAGATAGACCAGAATCCTTTTAATTTTGACTACCCAGCTTCCACTTTCTGCCATTAGGAAGAAGTGGGGAAATGAAAGAGAAGCGAAGACAGGGTTTAGAAGAGGGCATGGTCAATGTAATACTAAGACAGAGGAAGGGACTTGATTGTCACATAGCCTACATGTCATAAACACCTTCCTCACTATTCTCAGAAAAGGGAGCAGAGGGGCCTGAGATTTTAAGGCTGAGAAAATAGGTTGAAAAAGGCGATGCAGAGTTTGAAAAATATAGTGCCTGAAGTATTTGGGGAAAGTGAATCTTGAGGGACAGGAGTGTAATTGCAGTGAGGTGGGGTGAAGCTAGAGAGATAGGCTGCAGCAGGACTGTGATCTAAGTTATCCTCTGAGCTTACCTAAGAAAGCTCTGGGCTTTCTCCTGTAGGCCTACAGTTCTCCAGTGGGCTGGGTAATGGAGCTCAAATGTCTTGATGTTTCTTATAGAATGCCAAGGAATAATGACATATAAAATTGCAAATGTTATAATTGAATACATGATTTATGTTAAATCAGAGATAATCTGATACCATATTCCATATTCTAGAAGTGCCAGACGCAGGTGTCAGAAGAAAGAAAAAATATTTTTTTCAAGCCTGGAGTGATGATGCATACCTGTAGTCCTAGCTACTCAAGAGGCTGAGGCAGGAGGATCCCTTGGGTCCAGGAGTTCAAGGCTGCAGTGAGCTATGATCTTGCCACTGCATTCCAGTCTGGGTGACAAAATGAGATCCTGTCTCTAAAAAAAAAATTCTTTTTCAAGTGCAAGACTTAAGTATTCAGTCTACAGACAATGCTTTGTGTAGGTAGAACTTTGTAGGCCTTTTGCAAGAACTCTGTTCCTCTCTCTTCATTCCTCCTACTCACAATGATCTCTGGCCCACAGATTAGAAACCACTGCTATACCATCTGGGGATGGTGGAATTTGTGGAGACTTATAGAATAGTATGGGGTAGGATAGAGCAGAGGAGGTGGAATTTGGGGTTTTCCTGGGGTGGGCTGATGGAGATTGGAATAGGAGCTAGTGGAGATGAGACCTTCAATGAAGGGAGCGTGATGATGAGCTGGCAGGATGGGGTCAAATCCGAAGTTAGGCCCAAATTAGTGTGCCCAAAATATGTTCTAGGGAAGGTAGGACTTTGGCTTGTGTTTGAAGAATGAGTAAGAGAAAAGGAGGAAATGGGTGTGGGTAAGCCCAGAAAAAGGAAAATTTTGAGAAGAGGCATTGAAAATTGAGAAAATTCTTCCTGCTAACTTAATGTTCTTTTATGAATTGGAAATGACCATCATTATTTGTTTTAATAGTGGAACTGTTGAGCTCAGAGAAAAACCAGACAGGCAGTCTTGAAGCACCAGTGAGGCAATGGGAAGCCATGGAAAGATTCTAGGCAGCAAAGAGAGGTTGTTGGATTTGGAAATTATATTTTTTGGAAATAGTCTTACAGCTTAAAAAACGGTATGTGTCCTTTTAAACAATTCAGGCATTATGAAAATAAAAATTACTTGCAATCTGAAACCCTTTCCCCCAAGATAATCACTGCTAATATTTGGGGGAACATGTTTCCTGAAATCTCTCTGTGCTTACAGAATATTGTGTCAAACTTGATATAAACTGCATCCATCTAAACATCCTGTTATGTGATAAAGTTTTTCCTCTCGAGAATAAATGGCGAATAGCTTTTCATGTCAATAAATACATGTCTCATCATTTTAAATGGCTGCTTAGTACTGCATCGAATGTATATATCACAATTTGTTTAACCAGCCCCCTATTGATGAACATTAATACTCCCCCCATCGACCACCTCATATAACAACTTTGAGCATTCATCTTTTTTAAATCGTTCCGTTATCTTTTTAAGGTACATTCTTAAAAGTAATGGATCTAGATCAAGAAGTATGCCCTTTTTATTGGATCCAAGTTGCCAAATCGTCCCCAAATTTGCAGGGAGACCAGGGAGGAAGGGGCTGCATTAGTTCTGGGGTGAGAAAGCGGCAACGAGGTTGGCGAGGGGAGTACAGAATAACAGGTGATCTAACCCATGTAGGTCTATCTTCCGTGGGTTGGCATATTCCTTTCCTTTTTCCTCTCTTTCTCTTCTTTTTCTTAACATGGAGGAAGAACCGAGAACTCGATCTCCCAGCACTTCGCAGGGACTACACTCCCTGGGAACTGTAGTATCGGGTCTGAGAACGGTCCGGAAGGAGGGTGGGAGGCTGTGGGGCATGCTGGGAGATGTAGTCCAGCGGGCGGCGGCCTCTGTATGTGTCTATGCAAAGAGGTTGGAGACACTGCGAGCATTTCCCCTATGGGGATGCGGCCTCTGGGCAACCTGATTTCCCTCACAGGTGGTCTTGGAATCTACAAAAGCCGCCTGCGGACGGCTGGCTTTATTCCTTTGTCAGCGACCAGAGAGGGCGCGGCCCGAGGCATTGGGCGCCAGGCGGGAGGCGCAGGCCTCGCTCGGCTCGGAGCAGGGCATGCCGGGAGTTGTGGTCCTGGCCCGCTGAGGCTGTGGGACGTGTCGCGGTGCCTCGCCGGCTCCTCCTTCCCCGTCCTTCTCAGCGGTCCCCCGCCTCCTCTCTCCTTCCCCTCCTCCCTCGCCCGCAGCCGAGCGTCCCCTCCCCCCACCCGTCGGGCTCCTCGGCGGCTACTGCAGAGGATTCAGAGCCGAGTCGCTGAGGAGGAGGAGGCTCCCGTCCCTGCGCGCCATCCGCCACCCTACTGGACACGGGCGAAGGAGCAAGAGCGTCGCAGCTGTAGCTTCCATAGAAGACAAGGACATCGTCGCCTCAGCCGCCGCCGCCGCCGCCGTTTTCGCCTGCAGCTGCTCGCCGGTGAGCATATCCCCCCCGCCAAAAAAAACCCGGTCCGCTTGTCCTGAGCCTGGGCCGGTGGTGCTGGGGAGAATGAGAGTGGGGTCTGCGGAGCCCCCACGCCGGCTGGGGGGAGGGGGTCGAGGTCGCGATGGAACCGCGGGCTGGCGGGGGAGACTTGTCCAAGCGCGGGCTGGGGGTGGGG
>RJWJ010010637.1:0-46470 GCA_004363605.1 Indri indri | reverse complement strand
CTTCAGAACTTGGGAAATGGGAGCCTTCTTTGTTGTTCTTGTTGTTTGGTCAATATAAGGGCACACGGTCTTAACCTTGCTCAGATGTTCAGATCTGTCCCTTGACATCAATGCTATTCAATATGTTGGTAGGGAAGGTATTATCTCCATTTGTTAAGTGAGGGCTTGTATCAAGGAACTTGCATATGGTTCTCTCTGACGATTTAGATTCTGAAATTTTGAGATTAGAGTGGACAATGATTTCAAATCAATGGGGAAAGGGTCAACTATTCAACAAATGGCTTGAGATGATTGGCCATACATTTCTAAACAAATAAAGAAGTCAGATCCTGATCCTAACCTTAACTCTATTTAATGGATTGTGGAATAAAGAATGACATAAATGGCTTCTACACGCCTCCCTTCTCCCTGCCACTGTATGTATATTTACATATATTTCTCAAATTATAAGAAGAAAATATCAGAGTTGTTGTCTGCTTCCCTAAGTTGCTCCCTCTCTCCTTCTGAGTGTTTGCCTGCGCCCAGACCAGCCTCCTTGGTGTGGCACCCTCCAGGCTCACAGAGCACTCTGCTATGCCCATCCCAAGTATAGCTGGTACCTTCCATGGGTGGGACTCAGTGCTAGGTACCAGGTACAGAAAGATTAGTGAAGCTCATGGCTCACTGGGCAAGATAAGGTGTGTACATGGATGGCAGCAAGGTAGGGTTGTAGATTTCCTAGTGAGGCAAGCACAGGGCAGGGTGGGAAACAAAGATAGGAGAGGTTCATGCTGCCTGGGTCAGGGAGGACCTCACAGCCCCATGTGGGGTCCGGATGCCCTGGCCTTCCTGGTCTGCCATGCTGAGTCTACACCCGGAACACCCCGCTCAGAGAGGGGGTCAGCCCAGAGGGCTAAAGTAGTCACAGACAACAAGACCCAGGAGCCAAGAAGTAAGGAGAAGGGTAAAAGGGGCAGGGAAACTCAGTTCCTGGTCCCTTTCTCTCTGCTTCCTGGTAGCAGAACTCAGGAAAGTACTCCTGAGCCCAGCATAAATCTGGCAGGAAGGCCAAGCGTGGTGGTTCATGCTTGTAATCCCAGCACTTTGGGAGGCTGAGGTGGGAGGATCACTTGAGGCCAGGAGTTAAAGACCAGCCTGAGCAATACAGTGAAACCCCATCTCTGCTAAAAATAGAAAAATTAGCTGGACGTGGAGGCATGTGCCTGTAGTCCCAGCTACTCAGGAGGCTGAGGCAGGAGAATCATGAGCCCAGGAGTTTGAGGTCGTAGCGGGCTATGATGATACTACTGCACTCTAGCCTGGGTGACAGAGTGAGACCCTGTCTCAAAACATAAATAAATAAAAATTTTAAAAATTTAAATTTAAAAAAATGTGTTTAAAATCTGTCAGAAGCAGCAATTCCTGAGTTAGCTCCCTTCCAGTTTCTAGAAAGCTCTTTCTCCCTTCATGATTCTTAGCTTTCTGCATTGACACTCCCCCAAGGGCTGGGAGGAGAGGCCACGGTCCCCTGATCCTGACCCACAAGTCACTGCAGCAGGCACATCACCTTCCCTCCCACTCACTCCAGACTGGCTGGGCCCTGGGGCATTTGCCCCACCTGCCCTGGCTTGGTGACCTTCTCCACTGGGAGTGAGTGACTTGCCCTGGGTACAGAGGGACAGTGCTCTTCCCAGGTACTGTCTGAACTGGGGCAGTGGGAGGAGCCCCTCAGGAAGGGAAAGGCTGAAGCACATCAGAGGACCCCCAGAGACTTTCTAGATGCCTGAAGAAGTCCTGATATCACTGCCCCCATGCTCCCCCAACCAAAGGTACAGCAACACTCCTCATCCCAGCCGCACCTGGCCACCTTGCACACACACACACACGTGCAAATCCAAAACAAGACTACTAAGGCTGCTTTGGGAAAGGGGAGCAGGGATGGGTAAGAGGAAAGAAAGGGTCCAGCCTCCATGGAATCCTGACTTATGTTCCCTGATATTTCTGCTTCTTCCTCCCCACCTTTTAAACTTTAGACTCCAGCTACAGAAGCTTACAACTAAAAGAACCCTAAGGACTACTGAATCCAGCTTTCAATCTATGCACTACGGACAGTGCACAGTAGGGTGAGGGAACCAAACTGGCACCCAGGCAGCCTTGTGCAGGTTCCTGGACATCTCTGAGCCTCGGTGTACCCACTATAAAGTGGAGATAACGAGGGTCACGGTAAGGACACCCTTCCTGGCCTGTGACAAGTATTCAGGAGGTGTGGATGATTCCTACTAACTTACCCCAAGTTCTGGGACATGGGGTAAGTCTCTGGTTTCTAAGAATGAAACCAGAGAAGGAGCATGGAGCACAGCCCAGGACCCTGCCTGTCCTCTAGGAAGCCAGTCTCATCAAGGGTCAGTCTTTGAGCATAAAATGTGAGAACCATTCATAGAAGGGAGTTTTGAAGATATTTAGCCCACTCCCTCATTTTCGCCTGGGGAAACTGAAGCCCAGAGAACTAAGGTGACTTCCCAAGTTAGCAAGGAGAAGTCTTAGGTATTCAACCCAGGTGGGGGAGACCAAATTATTTCTCAATCCCAGTGTATTCTGGAATGGCCAATTTGTCCACGTCACTGTGGCCTAGGAATACGTGAATGGAATCCACAGCTGTAGGCATCCACGCACAGAACAGCTGTTCTCCCCAGGAAATCAACTTTTTTTTTTTTTTATTGAGAAGCTTAAATTTATTTTTAAAAAGAGAGAGAGGTACCCTGTACTAAAAATAGCCCAATGCAGAAGTTCATCTTCGACTAGTCCTTTTGCTTACAGTGCAAAATTTAAAAACTTTAAATTCAACAAATGAAAATTGGAGGTCTAAAGAAGGGAGGAGCTTTGATCAGAAAAAATCTTTTCCAGGAAATCTGTTAACTCTGTGGGTTCTTTATGAATGGAGGCCTCAGTGAGCCCACAATATAAAAGGGGGACGGAGGAGGTGAAGGTCTATGCTTCAGGGGCTTGCTCTTGCAAAACCAAACCACAGGGCAGACTTGCAGAAGAAGGCCCAGTTCCGCCATGCCCAGCTCAGCACTGCTGTGTTGCCTGGTCTTCTTGGCCGGGGTGGCGGCCAGCCAAGACCAGAGTATCCAGTCTGAGAACAGCTGCACCCACTTTCCAGCCAGCCTGCCTCACATGCTCCGAGAGCTCCGAGCTGCCTTCGGCAGGGTGAAGACTTTCTTTGTGAGTATAATCCCCTCCTGTGCTTTCTCTCTTCCTGGGGCTGCCTGAATCGGGTTTTCTGCCGGAGCTGTAAGAAGAACCCTCCTCCTGCTCCTCCGCCTCCATCTCCAGCACCCATTCCCCCCAAACTTCGATTCTTAAGAGAGGCCTAGATTAAGCTATGGGTTCAGTGAATTAAGCTAAGCCCAGACGATGGGGCACAGATGCAGGAAAAGCTGCCTAAAAAGGTAAATGCCACTCTCTGCTTTGCTCAGAGACTTCTTACAAGATTTCACTGGAGCTCTATACTTTATTGGCTGGGAGACATCAACAAGGGTCTGATCGGAGGCGAAGATGTTCCCCACGTCCTGTGTCAGGGAAGCCAAAATCGCCTCTGCTTAGAGCGTTTCCAGACCCAAAAGACCGATGGCTCGGGGAAGCACCGTACCTGGGGGAACCTGCGTCAGGAGACACTTCCCGTTTCCAGACATCTTTCCAGGGTGGAGCTGGATGTCCACAGTATGCAGAAAGAAAAGCGAAGGGCAGGACATGAGAGGGGGCTCAAGGCACCGTAGGGTTGACATAGGTGTCCCTTAGGACCTGATGCGGCTCTGCAGAAAGACCGGGACTGAGTCAACCTTTTGCCTTTGCTTCAAAATTGGCCAGATTTTAAAAATAACTTGATTCCAATGGGGAGGAACTGATTTAACTAATGGTTCCGACACCATCGAACCCTCTGTTTTGAAAACTCTCCTACATTGATTAAAAATGAAAAATTCTAGAAATAAAAGTGCATCAGAAAAACATGCATTTTAGGTATTTTCCCAAACCTCACGTTCATTCTCCTTTTGTTCTTCCTGCAGCAAACGAAGGATCAGCTGGACAACATGTTGTTAAACGAGTCCTTGCTGGAGGACTTTAAGGTGAGAGCAGGGATGGGTGGGCGGGTGGAGGGTACGGTATGATTAAGGGAAGGAAGGCTCTGCTTCCTGACTGCAGGGAGCCGGGTCTGCTTCCTTCACTTTGAAAAGGAGAAGTGGGAAGATCTTAACTCAGCACATAGCCAGCAGCCAGGGTTATGAGGGGCTCAGGGGTGGGGGAGGCAGCTTGTGAAGGAGGGTCCCAGGGGACAAAGTTGTCCTCTCAAGCTAGTTGCGGCAGCCCTTCCTCCCAGTCACCCCCCTCTTTGGCTCCTGCCCTTAGGGTTACCTGGGTTGCCAAGCCTTGTCTGAGATGATCCAGTTTTACCTGGAGGAGGTGATGCCACAGGCTGAGAACCACGGCCCAGACATCAAAGAGCACGTGAACTCCCTGGGAGAGAAGCTGAAGACGCTGAGGCTGAGGCTGCGGCGCTGTGTGAGTAGCAGACCGGGTCTTGTCTTTGCAGCTGTCCCCAAAATACCATCTCCTACAGGCCGGCAGGGCCACTCACATCCAGAGACACACCAAAGACGTAGACTGGCAGGACTAGCTAAGAATTTGGAAAGGTGCCCAGAGTCAGATCTTGCTTGCTGCTCTCTGAGCGCGGGTGGGGGTGGATGTTAGGCATTTACATGTGAAGATTTGCAAACAGTTTTCCTGTTATTTGTGAGTCATTTGTGGCTTATTAACTACTCCCCGCTCTCTCTTCATGAAAGGGGCCCAGAGCTTCAGCCAGGGCTCCCTTGTCCCTTTGGCCTAGCCCCTAGGCTGGGAGCTGAGGCTCCCAAGCAGAGGAAACGTCACTCACCTCTTATTCTCAACCTTGGAGGCACCCAATTGTCTGACAGGATTTCCCCTGGTGTTTTAGAAGGGACATGGGGCTCCTTGTCCCCAAGCTAGTGTCTATGAATAATTCCCCCAGATAATTTATTTCTGCAACTGAAATGATACCCTCACTACTAATGGTATCTTTTGTTCTCTTACCGATATTGGAAAATCAGTTGGTCTCTGTTTGCACAACAGGGTTATGCAAAGGGCTTGGTCTCTGTAGCTGCGACTATGTTTCCACTCCTCAGCTGCTTAGAAATGGTCGTTGGTGGCTGCAATGGGACAGGGACAGGAGAGAGGGGAAAAAAAGGACAGGCTGAAGAATGCCTAGCTCAGCACTCCAGGAGACACTGTGGAGTTCTGGAGGAGGAAAGCCAAGGTCTGGGTTGTCAGCCGAGCCTTGCAAACATCTCAGAGTGGGAAATGCATTTCATCTCCCTGGGCTGTGGTTCAGTGGTTAATTAAGGGGATTAGTTAGCTTATTCCCCCAGAAATAAATTATCTGGGGGAATTATTCACAGTGTAGTGGCTAAGGCTGAGGCAGGGCTCAGTTCTCCCCGGGAGCTATGAGGCGAGGCATTCAGGATGAATCTGGCCCCCTCTCGATGCCACCAGTGCCGCGGACATGGGAGCTGGGGCCAGGGTCATCAACACTTTCTCTTTTCTTCCACAGCACCGATTTCTTCCCTGTGAAAATAAGAGCAAGGCCGTGGAGAGGGTGAAGAACGCTTTCAGCAAGGTGAGCTTGGGCGCCGGCAGACGGGGCTTGCAGAGCACACTGCCCACTCCCCGAAGGGTAGAGGGTGGCGGGGGCCAGCAGCCCCCTCCTTCAGTTGGAGGGGTGTGGGAACCTGACAAATGGTGTGACCTCCTCAGCCAGTGAGGAGCTGCTGCCTCGGTTATATTTATTTTCTGTTAGCTGTCTTTGGGGTTTCTAAATGACTGCTCCCCGCCTTTGCAGGCCTGTGGGTTGAGCTGGGCAGCCAGCCTAAGAACACCGTGAGCCGGGTGCTGGGGAGAGTGACAAAGGAAACAGAAAGTACAGAAAGTAGCTTGTTGGGAATCTAGGCTGAACCCACACGTGCAGGAAGGTGACACGTGAATGTGAAGATACAAACACACCTGGGGTTTCAGCCTGAGCTCCTCAAAACTCAGAATGAGCAGGAAACAGAACTGGCACTTATCTAGAGTTGGTTCAAGCTCATTTTCCATCTGCCCCTTGTAACTCCCAAGGTGCCTGAGAATGTCAACTCCCAAACCAAACGGGGTTTCACACTTCCAACTGTTCACGAACCTCCTAAACTCCATTTCCCAGAAACCATGTGGCCTATGCCCTCTTTGTGGACTGGGGACAGACACTGGGCAGGGTTCCAACATCGGGGGGCATGAACCTCCTGACAGCGGGCCAGAACAGGAGGGCAGGGCCTGCTCAGTCTTGGCGGGAGAACGCACAGGTAAAAAAGGCTCCCTTCTTGCACTGTCTTGCTTTCAAAGTGCTTCCTCTAATGAATTTTCATCAAATTCTGCATAAGCCTCATGTGAACACATGACCTTTAAAATTCTCGAAAAGGCAGCATTTTGAAGACTGCGCTTTGCAAAGTGAATGCTTCCCTTTCTACCCGATAGCCACACTCAGGCCAGGAGGAGATGAAGGTCCATGCACTGCCCTTCCCAAGGCAGCAGCTGGGCATGTCCTCGGCTCTCCTCCCAACATCAGGGAGCCAGTACAGCCTCTGTACCCAGAGTCATGCCCACCCCAGTGGAGGGGAACCCAGTTAGTCCTCAGGGTTTTAACTAAGTGTTTCTTATCTCCCTACCCAGCTCCAAGAGAAAGGCGTCTACAAAGCCATGAGTGAGTTTGACATCTTCATCAACTACATAGAAGCCTACATGACAATGAAGATGAAAAACTGAAACATCCAAGATGGCAACTCTTTAGACTCTAGGACATAAATTGGAGATCTCCAAAATCTGAGCCAATGCTCTGGGATAGCCAGCCCAGTTCCTTGGAAAACCTTGTCATACCTCTCTCCTAGAATATTTATTACCTCTGATACCTCAACTCCCATTTCTATTTATTTAGTGAGCTTCTCTGTGAACTATTTAGAAAGAAGCCCAATGTTATAATTTTTTTTCAATATTTATTATTTCCACCTGTGTTTAAGCTGTTTCCATAAGGAGACATCCTATAGGAGATGACTGTTTTAGGAGAAATTTTAAGTTATGTGAGGGAAAACAGTGTTCCTTTTGGAGCCAACCTAAGCTTCCAGTCCAAGCCTGACCCGCTTCACAGCTGTTGGGCTGTTTTCCCTAACCTCCCTCTAATTTCTCTTGTCTCTGGGCCTGGGGCTCCCGGGGTGTTACAGACTCTGACCCTCTTAGGAAGAGAAACCAGGGAGCCCTTTGATGATTAACCTTCCAGCGGCTCAGAGGGATTCCCCTGACCTCACCCCCAACCACTTCATTCTTGAAAGCTGTGGCCAGCTTGTTATTTATAACAACCTAAAGTCGGTTCTAATAGAACTCAGTTTTAACTAGAAATGATTCAATTCCTCTGGGAATGTTATGTTATCTGTCTTCATAGCAGATTTTAATTTTGAATAAATAAACGGATCTTGTTCAAATCCTGTTATGGTGTCCATCGACTCCTTTCTGACTAAAATGTTGCCTCAAAGCTTCCAAGACGAATGAGAATGGGTGAATGAATTCTGCACTCCGGAGAAAGGAAGCCAGCTACTCTCTCCCTGGAAAGGAGGGAGACTCCAAACCAGATCAGGAGAAAAAGCTATTTACGCTTCAAAAGCCAACAGCAAAGACCACCACGGACTTCCCATAACTCAGTCCTTTAAGGCACCTGTAAGGTGCCATCCCTAAATCCTTCAAGATCATGCTGCTTTTCAAGGCTACGGAGGAGATTCCGTACATACCAAAATTAGAAAAGTAGGCTGGAGAAGTTTTTAGTGTGTGTGGGTTTTTTGTTTGTTTGTTTTTACTTCTTCAAGCTTCAAAGGTCCAGGGGGTGAATACTAATTTGCCCGGATTATCCTGAGGATTAAGATAAAGTGTGACGTGGTCCCCGGCACTAGGAGAAGGTCTCAGTGCATAAGGTTGGTTGCTATCGGTAGTCACCACTGAAAACTCCTACCAAATCCTCTTTGAGCTGGGATCAGAGACAAACAGGGTTGTGGCCAACAGAGTTGAATATAAGCAAATTAGCCCACTTGATAGGATAGCCAAGGCTCAAGCTGCTGCTCTTTCTGTCCCCTCCCTGAGCCACCAGACAAATGGCTTCTAGCTGCGGTCTGTTGGGAGGGGCACGGTGGCTGGGGAAGCCCTACTCAGATACTCAAAGCCCCGTGACTTGGAGGAGATGAGGGGAAGAAAGGGCTGAGTAAACGCTGATCCCCCTCACGCTCTGGCTCTGCCGGGGCAGCCCTGGCCCGGGGCAGGGTGGGAGCCGACTGGCTGTGGTCAGTTTTTCGGTAAGACCTGACTCACATCGGTTAAAGTAACCATAGGAAGGAAGTGGGAAACATCAAAGCTGAAATTCTGAGATGAAAGGTTAGGAGTAAGAATGGAGGATAGCAGAAGAGGAGGAGAGAGGGGCCGATGCTCTCCACTTGAGGTTCTCTGTACTGCACTGGGGAAGCCATGAGTCGCTGGCTGGGAGGCTTGGGCACGGGGGACTCACGGCCAGGCAAGGCACGCTAACTCAAGTTGGAGGGTGGCACCTCTCTCAAGGGAAGTGGGCATCTGAAACAAGTAGAAACTCACCTGAAAAAAGCCACACAAACAAATCCATTTATCTATTCAAAATTACAATCTGCTATGAAGACCGACAATGTAAGATTCCCAGAGGAACTGAATCATTTCCAGTTAAAACTGAGTTCTATTAGAACCAAATTTAAGTTGTTATAAATAACAAGCTGGCCACGGCTTTCAAAATGTTAACAATAACTACAATTTTTTAAGCACTTATTTTGAGCTAGTCAGTACTAGGTATATATGTATCAGTGATATATGGTATATATGATATTATTATAGCTATTTCTTATTAGAGGAAAGGACACCCGGAAATTTACTTTGGTATTATATTTGCTTTATAATCTAACATTCTGTAGATCATATTTGAAGTTCAAATTTTTTGAACTACCATATTAATCCCACTCTTTAAACCATGACTTGATCATAGATTAACCTGAGAGAACACATAGGCTCTGTGCTTCCAATTTATCATCTGTTTGTGTGTATCACTTTTCCGGTATACCTAATATTTATGTTAATAATAATATGAACATTGACTAAAATCATTTGCCAGCCACTTTGCTAAGTACTCAATATGTATTAGCTCATTAATGATCATGTGAAACTATGTGATATTAACTATTGATGAAAAGGAGACCCAGAGAAGTGATATAATTTACCTTTGGTCATCCAGCTATTAAATGACAGAGCTCATGGTCTTAACGATTATTCTGTACTCCTATACATCATGTCCACATATAAATCACTGCATCATTCTTCTTTTCTAATATTAGTCTATGTCTCATTAAAAATTGAGACAGAGGTTTCACTATGTTGCATGCCCATTTTCGTTTGTCTCAAGGTGTTTGTTAATTTCTTCTTTGACCCATTGGTTGTTCAGGAGCACGAGAAATGTCACTGTGGCTTGGCCACGTGGGTAACGGAGAGAACGAAGCACTGAGTATAGCATAAAACACCTTTCCCTGTGTATTAATTATCTATTGCTGCCCCCCAAATTTAGCCACTTAAAACAACAAACAATTTCTGCAGGTCAGGAATCAGGAGTGACAACGAGGAGTTCTGTCTCAGGTTCTCTAATGAGGTTGATGTCAAAATGACAGCCAGGGCTGCCACTCCTTGAAGGCTTGACTGCGCTAGAGGACTCCCCTGGAAGAGGGATCACTCACATGGCTGCTGGCAGGAGGCCTCCGTTCCTCTCTGGCTATTGGCAGGTGGCCTCGGTTCCTCTCCACTGGGTTTCTTGGGTGTCCTCACAACATGGCAGCCGCCTTCCCCAGAGCCAATGATGTGAGAGAGAATAAGGAGGAATTTGCAGTATCTTTTATGACCCTATCTCAGACATCTCACATGATCACTTCTACCACATTCTGTTTGTTAGAACTGAGTCAGTAAGTGTAGCCCACATTCAAGGGAAAGGGAATTCGATGCCACCTTTTGAAGGGAGGAATATCAAAGAATTTGTGCACATATTTTAAAACTACCACTCCCTTCTAAGAATTTAGAAGAAATTTCTCTGTGCTCCGGGGCTGGTGGGAGGAAGGGGAGGAGGTGGGTAGGCATCTGTGTGTGTGAATGGGCTGTCACCGTGGACACTACCGTCCTCAGTCCTCTCTCGTAGGCTCAGTCTAACATATTTACTTCTCTGAGCCTTGTTTCCTCATCTGGAAAACAAGCAAAACTTCTTCCCAGGTGCTGTGGACTGAATGTTTATGTCCCTTCCCCTCAAATGCATGTATTAAAGCCTAACCCTCTATGTGATGGTGTTCGAAGGTGGGGTCTTCGATAGGTGATTAGGGTTAGATGAGGTCACGAGGGTAGGGCCTTCATGATGGGATTAGTGCCCTTATAAGAAGAGACATCAAAGAGCTCACTCTCTGCCCACCACACACACCCCAGTGCACACTCAAAGAGGTTGTACAAGCACACGGCGAGATGGCAGCTACCTACAAGCCGAGAGAAAAGGACTCAGAATGAAACCTACCTTGCCAGCACCTTGCTCTTAGACTTCCCAGCCTCCAGCACCGTGAGAAAATGAGTTTCTGTTGTTTTAGCCACCCAGTCTATGGCATTTTGCTTAGGCAGCCCAAGCTGACCAACATATCAGGTTTAATATAACAGCCAAATGTAATCTCAGGTAGGACAGCATATATGTGTTTTGGACAAAACTTTATTTTCTAAGAAGAGCAACCACCTCATCTCCTCCCATGTCCACTGTGTCCCCTCACACCAGAGTTTAGATACCAGTGGAGAATGGGAATCTCCATTTGTCTGTGGTCCTGGCTGCTGAGTTAAGGAGGGTAGGACCAGTGAGAGAAGCTCCCGAAATCTGGAATGACAGTGTGGTTACCCTATGTAGCCACTGACAGAAATTAGACAGATAAAAAACAAACAGGCCCTTCCACCCTGGGAGTGGGCACAGTCCAGAGGAAGGGGATGAGATCAGAGATGAAAAGAAAGAGGAGAGAAGTGAGCTGGCTCAGGGGAAGAAACCACCATTCTCTGACAGGTTTCCCCCTCAAAACACTGGTAGGAGTGGACGTCACTGTGGAATGTGTTACCTTCTTAGGCCTGGGGCGCTTTAGGGAAAGGCAAACATAACACTCCAGGGACATAGGAGCTGGATCATAAGAACATAAACTCAGAATTTAAAATAATGGGAAGATCTTTGAATTTTTAGAAGCTGCAGAACTGGCTACAGAATGAACCAGACAACTCTGTACCTCTGAGAGGCTAGAGACTCCCAGGTGATACATGGGTTTCATTATTCAATACCCCTTTTAGGCACTAACTCATCTGATGACTTCAGAGATTTTACTTAGCCTGCCTAGGACTCAGTTTCCTCAATAAAATACGGAAATGGATCTGAATCAATGGTAGTCACCTATTATATCTTTGATTAATGAAATCAGAAAATGGAAGTATTTCTTTAAAAAATTTTTAAAATAGAGAGTCTCTGGGGAAAATTAATAGCAACAGTCCTTTGTGGTAAAAAGCTTCGAAACCACTAAATTAGGTGACCTCTAAGTTCTGTTCAAGCCCACAGTTCCTGATGCCAGTCTCTGCCTCCTTCCTTTCCACTTGGCCCCGCCTCCAAGACACACTCCTGTGTCTACAGAGTCTGCACTGGTAACTTTCCAGACAGTTCCCAGTCATCTGTATATCATCAGCAGCTCTCCTCTTCCAGCACGGGTGAGCAGCCATAGAGCCTTGAACTTCCAGAAGCCTCCTTGTCACCCCTGCTGGAGGGAGGACATGGGGAGCTAAAAGACCTAGGGACAAGTGACACAGCTTACCTCTGACTCCACAGCACAGGGCTGATGTGCACAGCCTCTGGATTCTGATGGACCTTGGCAATGGACCTTGGCTGCGTGGCCTTGAGACGTCACCTACCTCAGTGTTCTCCTCTGTAACATGGAAAGAAGAATTATTCCTTCGAGGTGTTGCTGTCATAAAAAATAAAGTCATGAATAGATGTCAAGATCCTCAAGTAAATAATAACAGCAGCTCTGTCCCTCGTACAGTTGGGAAAATGCTCACATCAGACCAGATAGAAGGCTAAGTGCTGACACCGTGAGAAACAGCTGGACCCATGTTGCACCTGTGCCATGCGCCAGACCTGGATAGACTTTTCCTTATAATGCTTTCCACCTCCCTACCCACCATTTCTGGGTGGGAAGAGAAAATGATTTGTTCCTGAATTTGGAAGGGAAAAAAAGGAAATAACCTCTTTTTTGTTTGTTTGAGTGTTTACTTTCAATTCCCTAAAGTTGGTCTCAGAAATGCTTGGCTTGGTGAAGCAAAAACATATATATGAATTACAGCCCCTAGAGTTCCACAAATCCAGTGAACTGTTTAACATAGATGCCTGTCATTCACAGCACTAACAGTTACACGTACCATCAAGTGTAGATTAGATTAACCATGTAGAGAGCTTTGTTTGATTACAACACTGGGCTTTGCTCATATGCGTTCGTTCTCGATCATTGTTGCTTATCTGCTTAGCAATCTGAAATATGAGAGTTCAGCCTACGACTTTGTTTTTTTCTTACCATTATTTGAGGAACAAAAATGTTTTCCAAGGTCATGAAGCCATTGCATAACAGAGCCCATGGTTTATCCAATGCGTAGTCCAGAATCTTGTGCCTATTTGAAGTCTTCCTGGGTCACTTAGAGAAGAAGGGTGTCATTTCCCCTGACTGACCCTATCATACCCCCTCCACCAGGGCTGAATTAGTAACTTTAGCTACTATTACAGCATTAAATAACTAATCTAATCTCCTTATATAATAAACTCTACACTCATGTCTGACAAAGATGAGACCCAAATCAAAACAGAGGCAAACTGGCTTCTCCATGACCTTTGCCCCAAATCAGAGTTTTTACAAAGGTACACATTTATTCACTCAGAACTTACTATGCTCTAGGTACTAGTAGTGTGCTGAAGAAAAAGCAATGAATAAGACAGACATGATCCCTGCCCTCACGGATTTAATAGCTAGTGGAGGAAACAGATATTATAAAATTAACTATACAATTTTATTATAATTGTGGCAATTCCTACTAATGAGAAGTGAGAGAGAGTTAGGATGAGCTTGATGAAGTGGGCAGGGGTCTGATCATTCAGGGATGCTCTAGACTTCAATCAAGAGCAAAAGAAAGCCATTTAAGGCTATTAAGTAAAAAAAGAGAATACATATCTTCTGTATGAGACCATTTAGGGGCCATTCACTTCCAGTCCAGACAAGAGAAAATTATAGTCTGTACTAATATGTTATTAAATAGGAATTGAAAGAAGTGCAGGGGTTCAAATATTCAGCAATTATTTAGGTGAGAGTGGGGGACAGCCAAGAAGAACCCCCAATCTCTGGCCTGAACAGTTGAGTAGAGAAGAAGCAGGCTTGAAGGGGATACATTCTACATTGGCCCTGCTGAGTCGGAGGTGCCTCTGAGACTTCGCATGAAAATATCCAGTGTGGTCAGATGGATATTGACATTTAGTCTGGAGATAAACGTGTGAGTGTCACTGATGTACAGATGATGAGTGAAATCATGGGAGTGGACAAGACTACCAAGGGACAGAGTGTAGAGTGAGACGAGAAGAAAGCCAAGAACCAAGCTCTGGAGAACCCAGAATTCATTAAAGAGTGGCCTGAGTGATCACAAGAAACACTGGGAGAGAGTGCTATCCTTGAGGACAGGTAAAGAAGCTATTTCGAGAAAGACAGAGTGGTGAGCAGATCAAATGCTATAGGGAGGACAAGTAAGATCAAGACAGAGGAGCCCCTACTGTATGTAGCAAACAGGAGCTACTGTTGATCATATCAGGAAGACTGCGGGAAGCAGTGGGGATGGGAGACGGCAGGTCGCACATGAAATGGTAGGTGGAAAAGCAGGGACAAGTGCGGACGACTCTTTCAAGACACTGGGCCGAGGGAGGAGAAGAAGAAGTTGGACATAGAGGAGTGAGATGGGAGAACTGATGAAGGCAACTTCCTCAAAAAGCAGGAGTGCCTGGGATGCAGGTAGAGGAAAGAACTACCTTTGAAACCAGGAGGACACCTCCATTGAAAAATAACAGGAAGGAAGTAGAGATGATGGACACAGAAACAGGTTGGTTTGAAGAATTGTTGGCAGGAAGTCGAGGGTGATTCCAACATACAGTTTCTGTTTCCTCTTAGAAGAGTGAATAAGAAGGAGAGAATGCAAGGGAGTTTGAAGAAAAACAAAGATTTGAAATAAATATTTCAGAGATGTAGAAAGCAAACAACTTTAGAGAAACGTGGTAAATTCCCAGGCCCCAGATGAGGTTTGTGACCATGACTTGAAGCGGTCTGCTAGAATGTAACATATTTCTTTTGGTAGCCTGGAGCCAAACACATAGAAGGCAGAATTGTTTTGCCCCATGATTATAACAAAAGGACAAGGAGGAGGAGAAATTGAGAATACAGACATGGCTCTTTTTATTGCCTTTCACTTTATTGTGCTTTGCAGATACTAAGTTTTTACAAAGTTAAGGTTTATGGCAACCCTGCATCAAGCAAATCTATCAGCACCATTTTTCCAACAGCATGTGCTCACCGCATGTCTGTGTGTCGCATTTTGCCCATTCTCACCATATTTCAAACTTTTTCATTATTAGCATATCACCAGGGAGAGAAGGCGGTGGCCAGAGAATGGAATGCCGGCATGAAGAGACTTTTGGAGGTGGTGCAGTCTTGACAAATGGCAAAATCCAGGCTGCAGCCATTAGAGCAAATGGCTTAGTAGAGACAAGGAAAAGGTTATGGACACATGGAAGCCATGGAATTGGAAAGCCACATTCTGGATGAGTCATCCATAGAGCACTGAAGTACATCAGACTCGTGGCAGTAGAAGGAAGAATATAAGTGCTCAGATTGTCTGTGAATTAAGGGGAGAGGGAAGAGGTATTTGAGCACCCTGGAGCTTCTGGTGAATTCTAATCTCCACATGTGTAGAGTTCTCAGAGTTTCATATGCTGGACAAATGATCCTTCTAGATTTCCTAAACCTCAGAAGAGAACAGATCTAGAATTCTTGGGGAACACTCCCTAGTATAATTGGAATTTCCAAATAAATGACTTATATCTTTATATATATATCTTACCAGAGTGATTTTTTTATACATCAGAGAAATAACCTTTGTCTAAGCATTAACCACACGCAACCTTAGAGTCACTCAAAACAAGAAGTTTATGTTTTTTGCCAGGATTAATCATCATCCAATGATGCAGGCAACTGGGAACTTCCAGTAAATCTCCAAATACAGACTTTTTCTCTTGTGTGCAGGGTTCTGTTCTGTTTTGTTTTTATTTTTGCTTTTGTTTTTGTTTTTGTTTTTGTTTTTACAAAGCCTCGCTCTGTCACCCCAGGTGGAGTGCCTTGGCATTGTCATAGCTCACTGCAACCTCAAACTCTGGGCTCAAGCGATGCTCCTGCCTCAGCCAGCTGAGTAGCTGGGACTACAGGTGCATGCCACGATACCCGGCTAATTTTTTCTATTTTTAGTAGAGACGGGGTCTTGCTGTTGCTCAGGCTGGTCTTGAACGCCTGAGCTCAAGCAATTCTCCTTCCTTAGCCTCCCAGAGTGCCAGGATTATAGGCGTGAGCCACTGCACCGAGCCCTCGTGCAGTTTCTTTACCCCCGAGTCTCTTTTATCTTACGTATCACCATTGAGCTCAATCTCTTTCCTACATAGCAAAGAGATGGAAAATCACCATCAAGAAATTGTTTCCTCGAGTCTCATATAAATCTCTTGATGAAAATATAAGGCCCTATGAAAACCACAATGCAAAATGTAACCTCTTCCTCTGATGTTTGGCTCAGTATTACAACCAGCAGTTCTCTCATCATCCCAACAGAGGCATCGAAGCATCAGCATCCTCAGTTGCAGTCTAGGGAAGAGCACAGAGGTAGGAAGCTAACTCAGAGCTGCTCAGTGTGGGCTGAGGACCAGTGTTGGTCCATGAACTGTTTGTTACCAGCTTTTGGCAAGGTAAGTGTAGAAATTAAGAGTGTGTAGAAAACTTTATAGCAATTTGACAGAGTATTTTTTTGTGTTTGCTGGAATGAATGATTTAAAACAGGACTTGTGTTTTGCTTATCTTTGTTATATTTTTATTTCATTTTCCTAGTAATTCTTTGTATTGTATTTTACAAAAATGTTGATCCATAATGGATTGGGACTTTTTTTAAAATCTGGTTCTTAGCCGAAGGCAGTTTGAGAAGCTCAGGTCTAAATCACATTCCCAGGCTTGTTCCCAGACTCATGGAAACTCCGAAGTTGGAAGAAAAAGTTTGTGAGACAGAAATGGGAGAAATACACGTATTATACATCAACTATTCCAATTTCAAATCCCCACTCCACCACCTATGTTGACATTGGATAAGTTATACAATTTCAATTACTTTATCTGATGGTAGGAATAATAATCCTTGACTTGCAGGTTTGAGACGAAGATTGCATGAGATACTGTGCTACGGGCCTAGCCCAACACCAGGCCCATAGCAGGGGTTTTGAGTTGCCTGAAAGATCACCTGGTTGAACTCACAACCTGTCCCTCCAGTGAGAATCTCAGACGCCACCAACAAACCAACCACAGGTATGGTAGCCCAGTCGGCATGTCCTGACGAGGGCCCCCCAGCTCAGGCAAGGCAAGCAGCATTGGCCAGGTCCTCTCTACTCCGGTCTTTGTTATACCTAAAGAACTTAGCATCCTAACTAAGAAGGAAACACAGCGTGCCTTCTATCTCATGGTAAAGAACCCAGATTTTGTTCGGGTGTCGGCCATCCATGTGTTTCATGGGAGCTGGGCCCCTCCCATGGTAATTCACTGGCCTGTCCGGTGGGGCTTGTGATATAACAAAGCCGATGGCCACAAGGAGAGATCTGAGTCTCTCCAGGACTGAAGGACTACCAGAAAATATTTTCTTACTTTTAAAAGCCAGGAAACTAGGCTTTTTTCTGCTTCTCAATGTTAACATTTGAAAAATTGCTCAAGCCTTCCGAGGCCCATGAGGGGACTCAGCCCACGAGGATAAATCGACACACAGAAAACAGCAAACAAAACAATGGAAAGAAGTAAGACATGGGTGACTTTGTTAAACCCATGAATTAACCAATCCTAGATCAGAACTGCCTCAGCATTTTCAATACGTGAGATAATTTTCCTTTTGATTAAGTCATTGTCAATGAGGTTTTCGGTTACTCACAGCCCAAATTATATACAAAAAAGACATGCGAACTCTTGGGCTATAAAGACTCAGGCAACTTCAATCCTGGGGCTTCCCCTACTCCTGCTTCTGAGCAGCTGAGTCACCTCTGACTCATCCAGTGAGCCCCAGATATCTAAAGGAGTTCAGGATGGGCAAGGAGTTCGCTCCCTTTCACCAGAGGACATGACTCGTGCGTTTTAGCCAGTTCTCGGGCCAGCTTCATCCTGTCTTCCTCACTGGTTTCAGCCAAAGAAAGCAGAACCCTCTAAAGCTCCGTGCAAACTCCGAGGCTGTGAATAAAGGTGTGAGGAGCATCTGCTTGGACCCTTCTCTCCAGCTCTTTCCCACCTGCTGAGGCCTTTTGCAAGCCCCTCTTCTTCCGTGAAGCCTTCCACCCCAATGCAAGCCCATACTCTGTACCGCACAGTTAGATGCTTGGTGACGTTTTGCAAGGTCCTGCCTCCCCATGAGCTTGACACTGCCACTCAAACCTGACTGTGCACCTTCGAGTGCAGGGATGAGTGCAGCCCTATGTCCCCAGCAGAGCCACGCACAGAGGGGCGTTCAATAAACGCCTGAGTTCAAGTCGAAAGCAGACTTTCCCCACAGTCATAAAATCACAGCATTTTGAGGTAGCCCCTCGAAGGCTCTCTCCTCCAGGGGCAGCCCACAGTGATCCTACAGACGGACATCTAGCTCCTACTTCAGTATCTGCCACGAAGCAGAACTCATTACTTTGGGCGCCACCCGTTTCATTTCTGGACAGCTCTCGATATGGGCGAGTTCTTTCAATTTTATTATCAGGCCCAAATTTGCTTCCTATAACTTGCCTTCAGTTGTTTTACTTATCTTTCTAGGATAAAAATAGAATGATTGTATTCCATTTTCAAATGGAAATATTGAAAGCATCTATTATATCTGTTCTAAATCTTTACTTCTCCAAACTAAGTATCTTCAATGACTTATTCTGTAAAAGGTGTGGTTGCCAGATTTTTTTTCTTGTATGCACTCCAATTAGCCATTTCTCTCTTAAAACTTCATTTATTTTTTTCACTGACAGATATTTAAATAGTCAAAAACCTCATTTATTAATTCAACAAATATTGAATTCTTACTTTGTGCCGGGCTTACAGCAGAGAACCAGACATGGGGCTTGCAATCAAGAGGGAAGACAATTAAGCAGGGACAGTGAGGAACAGTGTGTTCTGTCCCGGGTCATTGCACCACTTTGGGGGCACCATTCAGACATAATACAACGCAAATTTCACCCTTTGAAGTTGTGCAACTTGGTAGAACGGTCACTGATGGCAGCAAGCAGACTGTGGCTCAGGAAGGAGAAAGGACATTTAAACTGAGACTTGAAATACAAGTATCGGTTTATTAGATAAAGCGAGAGAGGAACAGTGTGCTGGGCTGAGGGAACAGCATGTCAGAAAACATGGAGGAGAAAGAGGAGGGAGCAAGAGAAAGCAGAAGGAATAAAGAGAAATGAAGCTCGAGAAGTAAGCAGGGATCGGCCCGTGCAGTCTCTCTCGGGCCATATTAGGGAGGTTGACTCATATCCTAAAGAGGGCGGGAATGCATTGGAGGGTTTTAAGCAGCACAGTAACACAATCATATTTGCATTCTGGCTTCTGTGTGGAAAGTGGATTAGAGAAGAATAAAGCCAGAAGCTGGGCAAACAATTCAAAATCTACGCCAAAAAAGAAAAAAAAAAAAAGACAGTGGCCTGAACCAAGGTAGCAGCAGTAGAAATAAAAAGTAAATTACATAGACGTATTTGTGAGCTAGTTTGAATGTGGAGTCAATTACACTTGGTGGCTGGCTGGACGTGAGGAGTGGAGGAAAGGGAGGAGTTGAGGATGCCTTAAACAGTGGGCAGGTGGTGGCGCCATCTATTGAGACTGGAAACCTTGGAGGAGGCCCAGGTTTTGAAAAAAATAGGGGTGATAAAGAGCCCAATTTTGGATATATTCAGTTAAGAAACTCCAAGATACCCAAGTAGAGATGTCTAATTGGATTTCAGGAGATGTCTCCACGAGATGCTGGTGTCGTCAGTGTAAATGGTAACCAAGGCCATGGGAGACGACCTCAACTCAGAAAAAAATTTGTAGAAGGAGAAGAGAAGAAGGCAAAACCACTGAGGAATACAATCAGTTAATGGCTGAGTTGAGGAAGACGTATCAGCAATGGAGACCAAGAACAGGCAGAAAGATAAAAAGGAAAGTGGGAGCGTGTGGCCACGGAAGCCAAGGGAAGCAGGAGGACGCGGGTAGTGATGACAGCCCTGAAGCTGTGCCTGGCCTGGGGAGAGCAGGGTGACCGTCCTCCTTCTCCAGGGTTAGCTACTGTGACGGGGCCTCCCCACTAAAATGCAGATCCTTTAGTGGCAGCTGCTCCAAGATGTTGGCCATCCTGGGTGTTGTGGGTTGAACTGCGTCTCCCAGAAGTTACGTTTAGTCTGAACCCCCCAGTACCTCTGAATGTGACCTTATTTGGAAATAGTGTCTTTGCAGTCGTAATCAAGTTAAAATGAGGTCATACTAGATGAGGATGGATCCTAAGCCAATGACTGGTGTCCTTATAACAAGACAGAAATGTGGATGCAGAGACACATGCACACAGGAGAGACGGCCATATGAAGACAGAGGCAGAGATTGGAGTTACACTGCCACAAACCAAGGACTGCCAGGGACTCTCAGCAACCACCGGAAACCAGAAGCGGGGAGGATTCTTCTCTAGGGCTTCTGAGGCAACACGGCCCTGCTGCTACCTTGATTTTGGACTTCTAGCCTCTGGGACTGAGAGAGAATACATTTCTGTTGTTTTAAACCACCCAATTTGTGGTAGTTTGTTACAGAAGCCCTAGGAAACTAATACCCTGGGGTCAGCCAAAGTCCCCAGTCTCTTTTATTTGAACTATGACCAAGTTACTGCATCTCGATTCTGTATTGTACACTAAAGTTTTTAAAATTAAATTTATGACTTAATGCCCATCCATCTCTACTTTGCTATTGGATATTTTGGGCATTTGATCTATCTTTTGATAAACTTGGCTTTTACACCTTTGCCCAAGTTGGTAGAACATTAAACATGGTGGGCCAAGGCCATAGCATATCAGATATCAATCAAGCTCTTTCTTCCAGTTAGAATTAATAGACAGCTGTATCTTACTCATAAATTTATCACATAAGACATTCTCAGATGCCTTGATGAAATCCAGATACACCAAGCCTACCAGAAATCCAAATGTACCAGTCCAGTGACCACATAAAACAATTGTCTAGACAGAATGACCTCAAATACGCCCTCTCCACACAAGTCGGGTGTGGTGCGCAAGTATTCATTTTGAGTGAACCCCAATTTCTCTACCCTGGGCAATCTGACCCCTTGATAAGCTACTTATTCTGTGTTCGCCTCAGCCTTCCCATTGGAGGTGCTTTGTCTTCCCAGGCATGACTGACTCTGAGTCCACCTCTACAGACTCCTTGCTCAGGTATCTCCCTCAGCAGGATCCTAGCAAGTGGCGTTCACAGTCTTAAAGGCGGGACCCGAACAGCGAACCCTTACTGGAAACCAATGACTGTTGCCTTTTCCTCTGCCGACTCACACTCCATTGCTTCAGCGATCTAGCATTCCACTCCACTCCCAAGGTAGAGAGAAGCAGCTGGGAACCTTCCACGTAGAAACTGGGAGTGAGCGGGAGGCTGAGAAAGGAAAGGGGTGTGCATGTCTGAACTCTTCTGTGGATGTGAGGAACGGGCCATGGAAGCTGAGGCTTGTTAAACAGAAGATGGTGCAAATGTACGTCCATGTTTCTCACCAGAAACTGAAGCTTTGTGTAAAATGTTGACGATAGAGAGGAGGAAGGTTGGGGAAGTGTGTACCGTCCGTATCCGTCCCTTCCCTTCATTCCTGACCCGCAGCCCCTTGGGCCTGGTGACTCCATCGCTGGGGTATGTTCATGCGATGGTTGACTTTGCTGGGTTTGTTCTTCCCTTCACTTCCTTCCCCTATTGCTTCATAATGCAGGCTCACCCTCCCCTCTCTCCTCTGTCTCCCCGGGAAAATACTGTGAGTGAATAAAGGCATGTTAGTACTGTAAAACAAAGAAGGGTGATTCATCGTTCCAGAATCACAGCATTTTTGTTCCTGTATCTTGAATCAAAAGGCTTCCCTATCCACAATCTCTTTGCTACACAAAGAGTCAGCACCTCCTTTGTAGCCAGAAAGGAAAATATCCTGTGATTTCTTTTTTCAGATTTCCCAAAAGCTACTTAGGATATTGGGGTTAATTAGACAGAACATGACTAGAACTAGAGAGTCAGCTTTATCATTGGGTATGTTAGCGAAGGCGACACTAGATGCTAAGAGATAAACCCTAAAATCTCAGTGGCTTAACACAACAGGAGTTTACTTCTTACTCCCAGAAAGAATGTATGTGGAGGGGGAAGCAGGGAGGGAGGCAGGGAGAGGTAGAGGGGAGCTCTGTTCCTCATTGTCATTCATGCTGTGTTACGGTCACCCCTCAGAAACAGATGGACCCCACACACCCAAAATTTGGTTCGAATGTCAACACTGACGATGCCGCATATGTTCACTCGCATGATGGGGCTTCCTGGGGAGAGCAGGGCAGGCTCCCAAGCAGGTCCAAAAGTGGCTTGAGAGAGAGAAGAGGGGGCAACTGACTTAGATTTTATGATAGTGAAGGGATAGGGCAGGGTTCAGGAGGCCCAGGCACAGACTTGGACTTACGTGGTTTGAACTTCCCGCCAAAGCCAAAGGAGGAAGTGCTCAGGCCTTCCTTATCGCCTTGAGGGGCAGATGAGGTCAGAGAAGCGGTGGGCTTGAGAGCTGTCAACAAATACCAAAAATGGAGTCGGACTCTATTAACTTTGCTGTCATCAGTGCATGGCTTCCAAGGTTGCCCCAGATGTCAGCAGGCACCCAGAAGATAAGAAAAGAGGGACTGTGGAGGATCACATGGGAGGTTCCAGTAAGTCTGGCCAGGGAAAGGTGGGCACATTTCTTCCGCCCACATTCCATCGGCTAGAACTGAGTCCCTTAGATGCAAGAGGGGCTGGGAATGTAACTGGTTGGGCAGTCACTTTCCGTTGACCACCACGGAAGGGGGCAGGAATCTTTAGTGTGAACGCGGCCTTTTATTCCACAATGGAATACAAGCAGCAATGGATCCAGGTTTTGTGGGATCCAAAGCTTGTCTTTAAGAAAAAATAAAATAAAAGTTACAGATACCAAATTAGAAAAGGGTCTTTGCGAGTGAAGGCTCTGAAGTGCCAGGTCCATCGGCTTCACTGCGAAGGCCTCCTGCTGTCCCTTATCACACGTGATTCCAGAGGCCATCGCCAGCCACTCTCCACTGAGGACAAATCAAGAAGAAAGGGCTGTGGTTTCCAATGTGGCTACAGCACTCCTTCCTGGGAGGGAGTAATTCTGGGATTGGCGACTTCCTGAAACTCTAGTCTAGATCCTATGAAAACAATTGCAAATGTGCTGTGAGATTTGGAAAACATTATATTGTTACATGCTTTCTGTTAGTAAAGACACATAAAATGTTACCTCATTGCAACCATAACACCTAAAGAAATTACATCCCCTTGGTTTTTCCCGTATATGTAGCTATTCAGAGGTTTAGAGTAGGAATGCTTTTCAAGTAAAAGGTTTGCAGGGGTGAAGCCTGGCGAATATTATGATTTGGTGGTCTATGATTTCAGAAAGATTGAGAAGCACCAGTATCCCTTTGTGGGCCTCCAGCCCTGAGATTCTGTGACTCAGAGATGCCCCAGATTGTCCATCCCTCAACCTACTCTTTGATATGCCTGGTTAGGGGCATGTGATATAAACCCAGAGTGGAGTTAGGACCCCACAGGAATTGTGACACTCCACTTCCCCTCCAGCCTCCAGGAGCAAGGGACATGCCCCTCACACACAATAGGGCTGTGGCCCAGGGTTGTCCTCAGAATGGCTCACTGGAGGAGAAGCGACATGAGCCCCCAGACAAGAGCAGGGCTTTACCACCTGGGTTTCAGCTCCACCAGGCTCCGCTGGGTAAGAGCTTTTGGTACATACCCTTCTCTCCTTACGTTCCCATTTTTATTTTCTTATTTCCTTGATTTTCTAATTTATTTGTATTCAGCTATATTGTACCACATTGAATACAAGTTTGCAAGCTTCCATTTGGGGAAAAATGGCATAAAATAAAATGCTAAATACAAATACATAATAAAGTGGAAAACAAAACCAGAAATTTGTTTAAATGATGCACTGTTGTCTCCAGACAGAGGCTGGGTAATTAAAATGACTTCTTGGGGCATCTGTTAACCTTCAGCTTTCATCCATCCACTCATCCAGTATTTCTCAAGCACTACCTAGGTGCCGGGCTTCCTGACAGGTGCTGGGGATACGACCTCACTGAGGTCAACCCTCCCCCAAGGGCGAGTTGCCTTCTGCTCGCCCCTGCCAGGCCACACAGCCTGTGGGCAATGTGTCTGCGGCTGCCCCGCTGAGCCTGCCAGGACCGCAGGTTGAGGACTGAGATGGGTGGGAACGGTTAGTGCGGTCGCCACCACAGGACCCACTGAGGGCAGAGCAAGAGGAAATGGGCAGAGAGAGCAGGAGGGATGGGGTTCCACAGACGGAAGTCTTCCCTCTATCCGGATGGGAGGAGCTGTCTCCACTGATGGGAGAGCTAAAGGAATCTGCGTGCCGCTAACCTCCTCCAGGAGGTCTTCCCGGGATATCACGGGGCTCTGGGACCTGCTCCTGACCCTGAGCACACACGGCCGTCCCTACCACAGCCTTGGCACTTACTCATAAGGCGCCTTGTGTTGTTCTCCACGAAACTGTCTTGTCAGGGAGCCACATCTTCACTCTCTGCAAAGAGTACTGGACGCCAGCGGGTTCCCACCACCTTGAACAAGCATTCGAGGGCCTGGTACGTGCCACGCACCGGGGATGTGCCAGTGGAGAGAGCAGACACGAGCTTCTGCCCTTGGGGAGCTTACATGCCAGTCGTTCTAAGTAAGTTTTAGGCATTTAGAAAGTGATAGATCCATGGGGAAAACTTAAGTAGGGTAACTGTATGTACATTATACTTCAATAAAAACAATTTTTTAAAATAGAGCCATGAACGGGTATAGTGCCCAGAGTGAGGAGTCAAAGGTGAGAGGGGAGATTGCAGTTTTACGTAGGGCAACAGGGTAGGTGTCACTGAAAAGGTGACATGTGAACAAAACTTAAAGGAAATAAGTTGTGTTGCTATCTGAAGGAGTGTTCCATCCTGGGGACCTAGGGTGGACAAAATGGCTTACACTGTCCCCTTCCAGCCCTTGAGGTCCATGAACACTGTAGGCCCCTAAAGTGTGGCTTGGCCTTCACAGGGACAAGGGGTCTTGATCCTCTCTGAGCTTTAGATGCTTTCACGGCCTCCTTTCAGCCTTTGGGAGGTGTTCCATGTAGGCTATAAACCTCTGCTGAGCCTCAGGGTCCTGTATTATTAATACAAAGGATTGTTTCCTAGGTACTTAATCAAGCTGAGCCTCAGTTTACATATCTATAAAATGGGGGTAATAATACCTCTTCCTCATAGGATTGCTGGAGATCAAAAATCCAAGAGAAAAGAAAAGGTCACGGAGGAGAACTGGGGTCTCCGAACTGAACCGGGAGGCCCCTCGTTGGGCTTTCATTCACTATCTGCCAGGAACTGGGCTAAATGTCGACGCTGATCAGCTATTTCATCATCTCACAACAGTGCTATGATGAAGATGCTCTTAAATCACCATCTTTACTAACTGGGAAATTGAGGCATACAGACTTTGAGGGTTCTGAGCTGGCGAGTAGTAGAGCCGGACCATGAACCCAGACCTGCAGGAGTCCAGGGCTGTAGCCTACACCACCCCACACATCCTCTCTTGAATTCTCTCAAGCCAAATTTCCTTTGGTGGTGTGAGCAGGAAGGACCAGGTTCTGAAAGCTAATCTAGACACCGCGACACTCACACCTCCTCCCAATCAGCCCTAATCTCTGCGGCCTCCTTTGCTGGGATATAACCCAGTGGTTTTCTTTGCCAAATTTTTATGAGAAGAGAACAATACCCCCCGTACCTGAGGGCCTGATTAATTTTGGCAACTGTGGGAGGGAGGGAAGCGGGGCATTCTTAGAACTGGGGCCTAGGCTGGGGCTGGCAGGCTCCACGTTCAGCAATTCTAGAGACCATGGCACGGGGGTTTTGAGAGAAAGCCCGTGACTCACCCTCACCTCTCGTGGTCTGTTTCACCCGGAGGCACACTGCCTTCCCATCATCCTCCCTCGGCCCCTCGCCACCAACTCTGCCGAGCTGCCAACGCCCCGCAGTGACCCATCACCTCCTCACACTGCCTCCCCTCTGCATTGCCAGGGGTCCTCTCTGCTGGGCTAACCCCATCCCCCTGCATCAGACCCTCTAGACAGCCTCCTTTCCCAACAACTTTACACTGCAGAGAGGAGTCGGGGCCAGCCCAGGGCATCCGGAGGGACAGCTACCACTGTCATAAAGGCACGTGAGAGGGGGTGGGTCCGCCGGGGGCAGGGGACTCAGGAGACGATGGAGCAGGGCCAGGAAAACATGCTTCTAGAAGCCCAAACCCAAATTCCCCTCTTAACTCCTGCTCACACTGGCACAATAATAATGACTACAGTACTTACTGCTGACTATATGAGAATATATGGCACTAATGACACTATGGGCCAGTCTTTCACGTAATTTCTACATGATCTAACTATGCTAAGGCTTTCAGGTCATTTTTTTACATATTTCATTTGTTCCTCACAACAACCCTATGACATAGGTGACGATGTTTAGTCTGGGTTCTCCAGGAAGCAGCTGCCAAAACAGGATTAAACATACAAGGGTTTTATTAGGGAAAATTTCTTTGAGAGAAATAGAAAATAGAATAAGAAGTGAGCCTTCAGACCACGTCTGACCCCACTGAGGAAAGAGGGACAGGAGGATGGGTGTGAGCGTCCCAGGCACAAGTGTCTATGAAGGTGCCAGGGACTTCTCAAGCCAAAGTTGGCTATCCTTGGAGCCCTGGTTCTCCCAGGAACGGATGGGCCTTAGTATCCCTGCGCTCTCTCAGTCACTGGGAGCAGGTGGAGGGATGTGTGACGTCTGCACAAATGCGACAATGAATGTCAGAGCATAATAGCTGGGGCCCTTGGACAATTAAGCTCCCTGTAATAGGATGTCCAGGAGGCATGTTCTCATGGGTGCCTCAATAATGGTCTCCATTTTACTGTAAACTGAGGCTCAGAGAGGCCAAGTCACCAGCTCACAGTTTGAACCCGGTTTAATGTAGCTCCCAAGATTTCTACTGCAGCGCACACCTGACCTATGGACCACCAACTACATCAAAGCCTGAGTCCTCAGGTTCAGAATCCAGCAGAGGCACACAGTCAGTGTCCCGTAAAGGCTTTCGGGGAGGTGATGTGGCTGGGCTCCCGTAAAGTAAGAAAAAATACTTGTATGTGTCCTGTGTCCCCCATGACGCTTAAGACCCTGAGCAAAAGCCACCTCCCCCCGCCATGTGCCTTTCTCTGATAGCCCTAACCAGAGGGCACCCCGCCCCTGTAACCTCCCACGGTGCCCTGGGCCTCTCCTACGGCACCCGCCAGAGTCTGCCTTGTGTCGAAGTTATCTGCACACTCGTCATGTCCTTAGTGTTCCCGCAGGGGCACTCGCACACCCGTCTGAGAAGCAGGTCAGGTAGCCTGCTCAAGATCAAACACCACTAGGTGGCTGAACCTCAGATTTTTGTCTCTCAGCCGTTCTGCCTATACACCCAAAATATATGCAAATGACCACAACCAAGTGAGCAGAGCTGCCGCTGCGGGGAGAGGTTGAAGGAATCCCCTACCCGCCTCTCGATCAGACTTTTCCAGTCGCCCACGATGCGGCCAAGGGTCTGCATCTGCATCTATCGGTTTCGGGAAGCGCCTTGTGTGCCCTCTTACTCTCAGCTGACTTATTCTACCCCCGGATTGCTCCACTGGTGACAGCAAATCCTTTCATGGACCTCTCATTCGGAAAGCAATATGCAAAGTGCATTCATTCACAAATCGATGCTGTCTCTTTGGCACTGCCTATCAAAACCTAACATGTGTACACCTCTAGATCCAGCTCTTCCACTTCCGGTAATCTCTACTGCAGAAATCCTTAAGAATGTGCTCAATGTTGTACAAGATATTTGCAGCATCTATACCAACAGAAAAAGGCTGAGGGGAACAAAAATATCCATCTATGGCAGATAGTTAAACTGTGGCACATCCACAGGATGGAATGCTCTACAACTGAAAAAAATACGGTAGTTCTATGAGCTCGGTCATGGGAATTCACTGAGATATGCTAAGTTAAAAAAGCAAGCTGCATATTGTTTAATGGGTATGAAAAAGTTCTGGAGAGTGGTTGTAAACAATGTGAATATACCACTGAACCTAAAAATGGTTAAGACAGTATACTTAAATATACACTTGAAAATGGTTAAGACGGTAAATTTTAAGTGTATGTTATCACAAATTTTTTAAAAAGCCAAGTTGCAGAACAATATGTCTAATGATGCCATTTATACTTGTTATAACCTTCAAATAAATTTCTCAGTTGTGCTTCTAAGCACAAATGTATCTAAATTAATAGAACTTTTTGGATAAAAATCAAAATGAAATCAAGCTATTCAAAGAAGTTATTTCTGCAGAGGAAACTGGCATAGCTGGGTGAGGAGAGGTTGGAGAGCAGCTTTCACACTTCACGCTGTATGTCTATATCTGTATATATGATTTCTATGTTTGAATTACTACAGATACTTGTGTTGATTTTTCTTTAGACGCATTCATCCCTCCAACAGACACCAAGTACCTACCCTGAGTCAGCTGTCATTTTCAGGGCCTAAAGTAAACTGATCAGACTGGATTTCTCACCTACCCTCTTCCTCTTCCTTGCACACTGGCTCAAAGACTGCCCTGCCCTCATTCCCCTTCCCTCCTGCCCTCATCCCTCCTAAGGGTGGTAGGTGGGGTGAGAGGTAAGGCTGAAGTCTCACTATGAGGACCATTTCCTTCGTACAGGTTTATGACTAGAGAAGGAGACAGCTGAGCGCCAGAAAACCATAGGCCCCTCTAGATCTTACTACAAATACCATCTCTCTGCACCAGACTCTAGCTAACCAAGGTCTCGGTCTCAGATGCAGATGAGATGGTGGTTTCTTTGAAAAGTAAACCTTTGACTGCTGAATTCAGAACCACAGGTCTCCAAATCAGAGAGTAAGGGATGGGAGAACTCATCTCATTCTGAAACTTGAGGCCTCGTTACCCCAAAAGGCTCTAGCTGTTTGAGGAACAAGAGGCCACAGCTGCCTGGACTGAGGAAGCAGCAAGATCATGTTTCACATGGACTCAGACGTGCCCAGAGCCAGCCAGTGACTACCCTGGCGAGGGCCAGAGCCAGCCAGACAGGGTGCTCATTTGCATAACTTTTGCAGATACTTTACATATCAGGATACTAGGATCAGAGAGGTCAAGACTAACATTTGGTCTTCTTGAGCCTCAGAGACAGAACCAAAACCAAGCGGGTGGGGGGATGCTTGGGAGGGATGGGGGACTTGTGAAGGGGGAAAGTCAGTCCCAATATTTCACTTGCAAATCCTGGCATGGGTGTGGGATGGGGGTAGGAAACTTCACTGTCCCCGAGAGCAAGAAAGTTATGCAAACAAATGCATTTGCATGGCAGACCTGGTCCCTAAAAATGACTTACCGTCACAGGTTCCACGGCTCTCAGATTCTACAGCCGCAGTGGCCCCACCTGAAATCCTGCAGCTTGACAGTCAGAAGACTTCCCAGCCAGGGGCTCCGGGCAAGAGCGCACCTTAAGAGCGGTCACTATTCCCTCCAGAGGGCAGACGCAGATTCCAAGGGAACCCCAGGTTTGAGATGCTGGTGTGTTCAAAATAAAAACGCATCAATGCAAGCTTAGGTACGCTGGCATTTGCGCTTGTACCAGGGAGGCTCCCAAGGGCTTCACATTCAATACACTGATGGCTGGTGTAGGCTCACGAGGACGGAGGGATGAGAAAGGCTTTTTAGCGGCAGAGGCAAGAGGGGCAAGGAAGCCCCTCACAACACTCATCCCGCTCTTCCAGGAGGGCTCCCAGTTTCATGTAATGTCATTTTCCATAATGATTTGTAAAATATATGACTATAAATGACCTAAGTTTAAGGTACAACTTTGTAAGTCTTTTTTAAAAATTAATGAACTGAAAGGTTAAGTGGCGAAATCTCCATCAGACTGTGTCGCCAAATTTTGGTTTGGGGAGCAAACATCAGGAATGAGGGGGATCCAAGTTGGAGGGGCTGGAAAGAGAAAATGGACAGAAAACACCAAGGCCACCCCACAGCGGGGGGAGATCAGATTTCTGTGGGCAGAACCCGTGGGGGTCAAAGGTCAAGCTCATGAGGAGCAGACAGTAGTTCGGACCAGAAGACAAGGAATGAACCTGCCGCAGAAGGATGGATCCGGCTCTTGCACGGACATGCTAGAGCGGAGATCCAGAGGGAGAATCTCCACCATGCTGCTCGCTCATTTTCTACCACCAGAACTGCCCTCCCAGTGCCAGCGCAAAGGGCTGCTGGAAACTCTCCTGGGTCTCTGGCAGAATAGCCCCCTCCTGCACCACAACCACCTGCCGCTCCCGCTTTAGAGCACGTGGACTCTGCCTGCCTTCTGTCACAGCCGTGTCCGTCCGCTGCTCTACACTGCGCTCCGCGGGGGCTGGACCCACTTCTCACTCACCTGCGTCTCCCCTAATTCCCGAGCACTGGGTGTTACCCAGAGCCAGGTGCTCAAGATGCAGCGAATCCAAATGTGGCGTTTGTGCTTTTGAACAGTGGCTGAAAGCCTTCGCAAAGAGCAGCTCGGGCCGAAGAGGCCTGAAAATGCTTCCCCAGCGTTCACAGGTGGCCTCATTTAACCCTTACGTGCCTGGGCGGGGGAGCACGGGCACCATCCCCAGCCAAGGCACGGATGTGGGGGCTTCACCCAAACAGAGGACGAGGATCCAGGGCGTGTTTCTTTTGACCACACTTCTCTTTCCAGTCTCCAAACCTCTAGGCCCTAAGAGGCTGCCCCATGCCACCTGGGCTGGGATGACACACTCCTCACTGTCTGGACCAGTTTCTAAAGTGTCCAGGCCTGTGGATGCAGGGAGATGAAAGACAAGGCCACTCTCTGCCACATGCAAGCATTTTCTATCTCCCCAACCAGCCCCTCAAGGGCAGGAACCGAGTTTTACACATGGCTTGTTTTTCCCAAAGCACACGGCATACAGGAAGTGCCTGGATATTCAGTGGTTCAGCATGTAGGGGAGACGCTCCACACTGGTCTGCTTGGGAGAGAAGAGGTAGATGAAGTCCCCAAAAGGGCCCCCAGAGCTAGAGCAGCACGTCCCTTCCAAAGAGCTGCTGCTCCCAAACTCAGCCACTCACCCCGGGGTGGCCGGGGCCCCTAAATGGAGGCCGCAAGAGGCAGAACCCAGAAGGGGCTGTATTGCTGGGGCTGCAGTGCAGCGGTGGCCCCCACAGCCCCCTCTGACCCGCTCTGGCCCATCTGGGGAGTGCCCGGCAGGGTTTGTTTACATTCCCCAGTAAGTGGGACAGCCACTTTCCCCAGCCTCACCACCCTCACCCTCCGCTCTGAATAACTGAATTTCCTTCACACCCTGCGCAGACCTCCCCGCTCATCGCTCACAGCCCTCCGCGTTTCCTGTCTCCAACCCAGTCAAAGGAAAACCCCGAATTTACTGTTATTGTTTACCAAGCCAACTGCCTCCTCTCCCCAAGACACAGAGACCCACCGAACTCAGGGCAGGAGCTTGACCCAGCCCGGGCACTGGCCCCACTCCAGCCCTGCACTCCCTGTCCCCTCTCTGCAGGGCAGCCCACTGGTGGCAAAGGCTGCCTGGGAGCTGGCATTTTAGGAAGCATTTAAATCCAGCAGCTCATTGAATTCCTCACAGCAGCCACAGGGCCTAGGAACGGCACGGCACGCCCGGTTCATGCCTCAGCGCAGCAGGGCCAGTCTCGGCAGCTCCTCTCCTCCCCGCCCCCGCTGCCCCCCTTAGCGAGAGGACTCCCGTGCATTTTCAAGGAGCTCTCAACTTGGAAACAGATCTAGGTCATCTGACTCGTTGTGTCACCTGGGCAAGTCTCTTTACTTCTCTGAGCCTCAGGTTCCTCTTGGGTAAACTGGAGGCTGCACTGAGCGCCGCAGAGGGTGTTCATGATGGTGAAGAGGGCACTCGGCAGGTGCCTGGGGGCGTCTGCAGCTCCTCTTTATATCTCACAGCACTGAAGGGCATTCGAGAAGCACACCCGCTCTCCCCCACCCCTGCACCCATGCAACCCACCCCTGCACCCAGCATCGGCCTTTAGGGACAGAGGATTCCGTCACTGTCCCACCCAGGAGTTCAGCAGGAGGTGGTTAAGTTCCCCCTAGAAACAGGGGCTTGCTACATGGAAGGTCAGGGCATGGGGGCATGGAAAGGTGCGCCAGGACCCCACTCGCCACGCCAGATCCTTCCTGGCCCTTCGTCCCAGCCACCTTCCCCGAAAGCCAACATCAGGCTGGATCCTCACTGGCCACAAGAGTCCCCCTGAGCTGGGCTGACCGAATCAGGAAAGGAAGCAAAACACAAGGGTCAACGTTGGGCACCACTGAGAAGGCTGCGAGACAGGCCTCTGTGGCAGAATCTCAGTCCCAGTGATGCCATGTCCTTGTCCCTAGACCCGGGGCTATGTCACCTTACATGGCAAAAGGGACTCTGCAGATGGGATTAAGGCTAAGGACCTTGCCACGGGGAGACCATCCTGAATTATCTGCATGGGCCAGATCTCACCATACTAGTCCTTAAAAGCAACAAGCCCTTCCTAGTTGGGTCACCCCGATGTGACCACAGAAGAAACGGCAGAGAGAAGAGAGGTTGCGGGTTGAAGACGGAGGAAGGGGCCACAAACCAAGGAATGCAGGAAGCCAAGGAACGCAGGAAGTCTCTAGAAGCTGGAAAAGGCGAGGAAATAGCCTCCAGAAAGGAATGCAACCCTGCTGAGACCTAGATTTTAGACCAGTGAGACCCTATCACACTGCTGACCTGCAGAACAGGAAGACAATAAATGTGTGCTATTTAAGCCACTAAACGTACATGGCAGGAACAAGAAACGTCACAGTGAAGCCTCTGAAGACAGCAGAGTGCTGACAACTTCCTTCTCCCCTCTGTCCCTGACTCCCTCCCCACCCCACCCCACTTCCTTCTTCCCCTGGGTTCTTACCACTTCTGACACCTCCAAAAGTGCAGACAAAATAACTGGATTTCTCTGAAAGCAAAACCTCATTCTGGCTTATTTTGAGCAGTGGTTTCTAGAGTGGTGAGCAGTGTCTCAAGGTAGGAACCAACCTCAGCAGCCCATTCAGGAGTCACGAGGCCACGGGCCTCTGCTCCCACGGGCTGAGGGTGGAGACGTGACCCCTTTGATGACTAAGGGGACCAGTGAACCTCTCCCCTCTCCTCCGGGCAGGGGCAGGTCTGAGGGCAGGACCCTGCGGCATGAATTCTAATCCAGACCAGTTAGCTGTGTGCCCCAGCACACTGCTGCGCCCTCCGGGTCAGCCTCGGCAGGGACGCACGGCCATCCTGCGCTGCCCTCCTCCCCCGGGAGTTCTCAGGATTACACGACAGAAAGCGGGTGAAATGATCTAGGACGTGCGGTTTCTCCGCCCGACCCGGAGGGAGAGCAGCCCCGGAGGGGCTGGCAGACCAGTTTCCACGGTGGGCTCTACTGCAAATCAAGTCATCGTGTGATGCCAACGTCCCGCACTGAGAGTGGGTCCGTGAACCCTGCTGTCTCCTCCAGCTTCGGCTTCTTCCTGGCCCCTATCGCCACCTCCTGGGATTCGCAGGCACTACACTGACTGCTCCCTGGTCTCTTTTCCAGGATTTCAACCCAATTCACCACCAGCTCCTCTTCCTTGTGCCCCACACCAGCGGCTCCCCTAGACTAAGGGTGCCATCACCTGGCAGTGGCCATGTAGGTCAAAGAATGTGCCAAGCAGCAGCTTGGCTCCTGATTTGGTATTTGGCAAGAAAGGATGGGCTCCCAGCCTTCGCTGCCTCCCAACTCGTGCTAAGGACAGTAAGTAGTAGTGTTCCCCACCCCAGCAGCAGACACGTCCCCACCCAGGGAGGTGCCGGCTCCCACTGGTCCAGGAGGTCCTCCTCTCCTCCCTTGCCCTCCTCTCCCAGGGCACCCAGCTCTGCCCTTCCCAACAGGCAGAAGAAAGAGAAAGAAAAACTTTCAACTATTAAATCTGTTTAGTAAAGACAATTTTGCTCATACAAAACAACAGTATACAACAGTCTGAGTGCTGGACACACCATCAGAGACGAAGGAGGCGCTGTGGGCACCCGGAGCCCTTCCCCCAAGCACAAAGACGACCCTGGGTGCCCCTCCGCCACCTGCCCCTGAGGGAGAGGAAAGCCGAAGTTCTCCTGCCACCTCTTCCCGCAAAGGGAAGCGGGACGGGGGGCCGTGGCACAGAGAATCTCTCCCCAGCTGCTCCTCACCAACATCGGGGGAGGCCCCTGCCCTCACTGACCTGGACACGCCAAGCTGAGCTGTTTGGGGGTGACAGCAAAGTGGCTGACGGGCAAGGGGGCAAAGTCGGGACATCTTTGGTGCGAAGACTGCCCCCTCCCCCACCAGGCCACACGATGGAAATTTGAGGAAGGACCACGGTGGCCCTGCCTTTGCCCACAAGGGGCAGCCGGCTGGCGCCCCCAGAGCCCAGTAGATGCACATGAAATGCAGAAGCTTTGTCAATGCAAACTGCCCAGCTCACCTGTGTGAACTGAGAGGCAGCCCATTGAGAAACGGCTAAAAATTTAAGGAAAATGAACAAGAATGGGTTAATCACGGCGAGAAGGGGAAGGACAGACATTATTCGGTAGATCAGCGCCTCAGGGGACCTAGGACCAGTGCTACGTGGGGAGAAGGGTCCGGGGGACGTCCAGTCTTCCTGATTGCTGTGCCAGTGCCAGGTCACTCCCCTCTGCCTCCCGGGACGCAGCACACAGGGAAAGGCCATGGAGGGCCTGGTCAGGATCCGGTGGGCTTCCCAGGCACTTTGGCAGGCTCGAATGGGCAGGGCAGGCCCCAGGAGGGACAAGGTTCCTGAGCCACAGCAGGGCCCCCTTCCTCTGCAGCCCTGCCTGCCCCTGGCCCCGCAAATGCACGATCCCAGGCACAGATCTGGGCACGCGCGCACACACACACACACACTCACTCCTATCTGTCCGGCACACTGGTGATGTCTGAGGGCTCCAGAAGAGGAGGTGGGAGCCATCCTCCTCCAGAGTGGCCTGGAGTCCCCAGAACGCCTGAGCCAGCGGGGACCCCAGGCTGTCCTGGGGTCATAGGGAGGGCAGATGGACAACACAGGGACGCTCCCTGTAACAGTTTCCACAAATACCCTTAACAAACCCCAGACCTTTGCAGGATGCAGACAGGAAGGGGTCTGGTAGGAAGGAGGAGAAGGAGGAGAAAGGACAAAAAAAGGGGTTCATAAAAATTCCAGGTCAAATTACTGATAAAAGATTGTAAAATGAGCACAGGTTCAAGAGCACCTTGCTCGCTTCTCTCTGTAGCCTCCCAACCTCCCGGCCTCCCCACCTGGCGTGGCCAGAACCAAAGGCCGAATCCAGCCGCTGGCACAGTTCAGGCTCCACGCGGCTGAGGAGAGGCAGTGAGAGTGGGTGGCTCTGTGTCTCCTCGTTTAAAAAATACATCCATGTAGAGAGTTACTGCTCGTCCTCCAGGGGGGCGGGGGCCCAGAGGCTCAGTGGGCAAGGGCTGCAGCCTCCAGGGCCCGAGCTTTCTTCCGCCTCTTCAGAAGCAGGGGGTTGGACGCATCTTCGATCTTTTTTATCTTGATCTGCTCGTAGTCGACGCGCATGGTGGCCAAGGCACTGGTCATCTCCTCCTGGGGGCAGGGGTGGGGGATCGCGCCAGAAAGGGTGCACCGAGAAAGCCAGAGGATGAGAAGGCGAGAGGGCAGAGAGAGACGCAGGAGACGAGAGACATGACAAGGGCAGGATGAGGGCAGCAGGGGTGGGGACAGAAAGAGAACACGGCCAGTCAGTGGGTCCCCGCTGCCAACGGCAGCCTCGCCCCAGCACTGGGCAACAGAGAGCGGCTACCGCGCTGCTGCTGCTCTCGCTAGAGCCCCCCAGCGACCCCACAGGAGGGCAGACAGAGCACTGGACCAGGGGTCAGGAGACCTGGGTCTGGTCCATCCCAGCCAGTTACCAGCTACATGACCTTGAGCAGGTCACTCCCCTTCTCTGGGTCTCAGTTTCTTCTTCTGCAAAACGAGACCATAACAGATGGCCTTTAAGGCCATCAGAGACCCACGGAGTAGAGGGCTTCTAAAAAACAGCCCAGCAGAGTGCCCTGCCCACATCCTGGTCAGGGAAGTGGCTCAGGCCACTGTTCTTGTAATGCAGACACCCCTGGGGTGAGAAGATGCAGAACCAAACTCTCCCCCGCCAGTGCCACCCCTCCCTCCTGGGGCTCCCAGCGAGCTGCCCACCCCACCCAAGCCCCCCTTGCCCAGGGGCCCCCCACCTTGACGTCCTCCCACCGCTCCTTGTCCTCCTTCAGGACCCGGCTGGTGTGCAGGGGGGTCTGAGGGACCTTTGTCGATTGCTGAGGGGAGAGAAAGGGGGTCCAAGTGAAAGCCTGGAACAGGCAGAATCCTGGCTAAAGCGGCGTCCCGAGGGACAGCCCCCTTGGACCTGGACCTGGGTCTCCCCGGCCTGCCAGGCTTACCATGATCCAGGGGTGGTTCATGAACTCCGTGATGGTCATTCTCTGCGTGGGCTCTGTCTTCAGCAGGTTCCGGATGAGCATCTTCACTGTGGGGTGGGACATGAGCAGGGACAGCTCAGGGGCCACTCTCCCTGTCCTGCTCCTCCTTCCAGTTTTCAGGGGGAAACCAGGCTCAAAAGAGGGAGCCCCACCAAGGAACTGGCCCCACAGACCCCTATGGCTTCGGTACTTGACAGGCCCCACACACGGGCAGGACACACCCAGCAGGTGTGGGCACAGGTGCGGACACACAGTCACACCACCCATGAGACGGATGCCCACGCGCACGTGTGCACACATGCACGCAAACACTCCACACCACATACACACATGCAGGCTCTGCCCCTGGTCCCGGAAGGCTGGGCTCCTACCTTCCTCTGATACTTCTGACCACTCTGGGTTGGGAAATTCATACTGGCCCATTCGGATGCGCGTCTTCATGCCCGGAGAGATGGCGAGGCCGTGGTTGGAGTAGAAGGGAGGATAGCCACACAGCCTGCGCCAGGAGGAGGAGGAAGCGGGAGACAGAGCGGACGTTACCGAGGGGCCCCGCACTGGGAATAAGACGAGAAACAGGCTCTTCTTCTTGCAAAGGTCACGGAGAAATAGGGGCTGGCTGACGCAGGCACAACACACAAAGCTGCGGACAGGGCCTGGGAATCCAACGTACCAAGTATCTAACCACACACTTCCCGGCCCGTTAGCTAGCTGTACCCACCACTCAGACCAGAATCCACGGGCCCCAAGGGAAGCGGCACGCAGGGGATTCCCGGGGAATGCCCCGTCCACAGGGGACCGCTGACATTTGCCTCTCCTTCTCGGCCTTCAGCGGTCCAGGCCTGCCCGTGCCCGCCCCGGCCCCTTCCCAGCACACTCACAGGATGTACATGATGACACCCAAGGACCACATGTCACAGGACTTGTCATACTTCTCTGGGCCCAGCACTTCTGGAGCTGAAAACCAAAGGTCAGTGTGGGTGGGCCTGGCCCTCGGGACATGTGTGGACGATGCTCCCCGTCCCAATCTTTGAGCCCATTGTGAGGGAGCAGCAGCTTGGGTGGAAGGAGGAATAGCCATAACCCAGCCTGGGGCTGGAAGGAAAACAGAACATTCTCCCCCAGGAGGAACCGTGGAGCTAGAATCTTCAAGTTACAAAAGTCCTGAACTGCATGAGACTTTCAGACCCATGCCGCCCATTTAATTTGACAAACATGTTTGAGAGCTTATTCTGTGCCAGTTAGCAGAGGCTCTAGAACCAAATCTGGGTCCCAGATGCCCCTGAGAATCGATGGAAATGGTGGCTCTTCTCAGGAAGAGTGACGTGTACACAAAATCCTGCCCATGACCTCAGGTAGAGAATTGCCTACAATTTCTCGCTCCTAGCTCAACTCTGCCAAGCCCTGCATCTGAGCAGGCCCCATAAGATAGTGCCAGAAAGGGCCATGAGGACATGACTCTCCTAGGATGTGTGGCCCCCCAAGAGAAGGGGTTGAGGAAAGTTCTGGGGAAAGCCTAGGTCCCTGGGCCTCCTCTGGACTTACCCACGTAGTATGGCGTGTAACAAGGAGTGGTCAAAGAGTTGTGGCTGGTGGTTTCCTTGGCAAAGCCGAAATCCGTGAGTTTGAGAATGGCATTGGGCCTTTTGGAGGTGTATAAGAGATTCTCGGGCTACAGGAAGAGAGACAGATAAATAACAGCCCTGCTGGACTGCGAGGGGCCAGGAGAAACCAAAGGGTAATAGCTCCTCCCGCCTTCATTCATCCAACACCCCAGCCCCTGTGAGCCGCCCACCAAGAGGAACAGCGGCTCTGTGTGGCGGGTCCCTGCCTTCACAGAGCTTACAGAGTGCGTGGAGGTAAGAGACCAGCAGTAAACTCTACAGGGACAGAAAAGCCGAGGGGGTGAGTGGGAGGTGCCGACTGAGGAGAACCACAGGGCTGAGTGTGGCCGGACAGGGCTTCACGACCGGGTCTGTGGGTTTGCCCATGGGCAGGGAGAGCAGGGCCCTGCAGGACAGAGCGGCACACTCAGGAACCAGGCCGCAAGGGTGCAGGGGCAACCCGCCGCCACTGCATCGGGTACGGGCAAATGAACAGCGGGCACCTTGACATCCCGATGGGCAATGTTGATTGAGTGCAAATACTGGATGGCCTCGCCGATGCTCTTCATGATTTCTGATGCTTCTGCAGAGGGGAGAATGGGGAGCAGGAAAGAAAGTCACAAAGGTACATCATTAGGTTTCAAAGCCCACGCACCAGGCCCATGCCCACGCAGCCTGACAGGCTCCCCGCACCCACCCCGGAAACAAAGACACCAGGAGCTGCCCTGGTTGGCCGAGGACAACGCCCTCCCTGGCAGCAGCGTGCCGAAGGAGACAGCAGCCTCGGTGCCCTCCCCGAGAGCAGGCCCTACAGAGGACCCCTGAGGCCCCTGCCGCCCCACCTGCCTGAGCCTGTCCCCACAACAGACCCTTTCTACCTCTTTCTGTGAACGCTTGGTCTCCTCGGTCCTGGATTCGGCTGAAGAGTTCTCCACCATCCAAACTGAAGAAAAGCCACAGTGAGATCTGGGGAACACGACCGCCCTGTACCAGTCTCCATCACCCCCCAGAGGAAATTGAGCGTTTACATTGCGGCTTCAGGGTCCATGCCTGGCCTGTCCTCAGAGCGTGAGGCCCCTGAGTGGGGAGTGGGACGGGCTGGGCCAAGAACAGAACAGCAGGCTGCTTACCACTCCATGACGATGAGCAGGCACTTCCTCCCCGCATACAGGTTCTCGTAGACGTCCACGATCCGCACGATGTGCGGGCACTGGGAGGCCCGCCAGTGCAGCTCCACCTCCCTGCGGGCCTTGGGGCAGTCCTGGAGCATCTGCAAGGAAACAGCTCCCTGCTGACTGCACTGTCTCCTCATGGCACGGTGGCACTGCCCCAGAGGCCTATGCCAAGCCCCCGAGATCACTCAAACCCAGCACACCAAATCTAGAGCAATGTTCCTTCTACTTCTGCAGTTGACTTCAATCAACCAACAGATGGCCTTGGGAGTCGGCCAGATTCTGGTCTGAATCCTGGTTCTTACTAGATTTGCAAACTTGAGCAAGTTTCTAAACTCGCTGAGCCTCGTTTATGTCCCCTCTTCTTGCCTGGACCAGGAGCTCGGGGGCGGGGGGACTAAAGGGGACTGGCCTCTCACCAGCCTCAGGGGCTGAATCTGGACTAGTCCAAGCCAGTCTCATTAATTCCAATCCCTTTGCTAGTGACTGGCCTGGGAACAAGCCTAAGACCCAAGAACTTTGTAAGAAATCTGCTGAGAGTTCTCTTAAAGGGAGCACACGGAACCTACACCATCGCTCGTGTGTGTGGCACCTGGGACCATGGCAGTCCCCTTGTTGCCAGTAAGGGGGGGCTGGCTTACAAGGATGAACTAACACACTGAGGAAGGCCACCAGGAGACATGGCAATGCCCTGGATCTTGCTGGTATCACCAAGCATCCTCTCAGGATTTCCTTTTGGTAAGATAATAGACTTTCCTTGCTGTTTAAACTGCTTTTAGTGGAACATTTTTATTGCTTGGAGCCAAAAGCACCCTGATTCACCTCTCCTTTGTAAGGTGGAGATAACAGCTTCTGTTTCACGGATTTGTTGTGAGGACTAAATTAAATATTTCTGCAAAGCATCTAGCAGAATACCTGACATGCCCACTAATAACAGCTGTCATCTCTATTACAGAGTGTCTGTTAAGTGCACGCACGGCACAGATGCCAAAATGATTACGATGAGGACCTGCACAGACTTACCGTCCCCGCGGGAAGTCAAGATTAGCCCTACGCGGTACACACTCCACCGCGCTGGGCATTTAGAGGGCTGGGGTGTCAGGGAGACCAGCTGGGAAGGGAACGGACGGGCAGGGGAACGGCGGAATCGGGCACTGACTGACGGGAGTAGAGTTGGGGGAGGATGGGTGAGCCGCAGGGGAGGCTAAGAGGCTGCCAGAAAGCATCGGAAGCTTGGTGAATAAGACCACATGGCCAAGATGGAGCCAGATCAGAGGGCAGAGAAAGGTGAACACAAAAATTTCCAACAATAAAACTGGCATGCGTTTACGCTGGGCTTTTGCTAACTGTACAGCCTTTGCCCTTTTACAGGATGAGGAAACTGTGGCTCAGAGAAGCCGCACGCCCAAGGCTCAGCCTCTGGGGAAAGGCAGAGCCGGGATCAGAATCCAGGCCTGGTAGACGCCAAAAGCACAAGCCTTTCCACCATATCGCCCAACTTTTAGAAGAAGCTGGAGGCAGAGACTTCTCAGTCGGATTTTGCAGAGGCACCTCCCAAACAGGTATCCAGAAGGACTCAACCGCTAGATAGCTCTGTCTCTCCCACGGGGTGCTGGAGCCAATAGTTGCACCAGGCAAGTCCCCATGGTGCCACACTGCCACCTTGTGGCCACCTGGTGATACTGCATAGGTCCTGAGTTGTGCCACTTCCAACTTTGTCCATCTGGATGGACCAGGAAAAAAGTTTACTTAACTTTCCCATGCTCTAAGAGGAGCAGGAGGAGACACTGGCCAATTTCATTCCTATGTAATTCAATCCAGCAAGCAGTTACTGAGCTCCCACTACTATGGGCCATGCGCCGTGCTGAGTGTCAGACCAAATAGAGGACTGCTGATCTGAAAGAGCTTAGGCTAGCAGGGGGGCTGAAGAAACAGGGTAGATACATACAGAAAATGCCTATCATATTGTGAGATTATGTGCCGTAAGACTGCTACATTCAAAGGGTTCTGGAGCAAGTTTCCGGAGCAGCCCAAGCAGGAAGAACCTCTAACGCCCCCTACAGGCACACAGGAACAGTGGCCCAGAAAGGAAGAATCAAAGTTGTCAAATTCACCCAGAGGCAACAAGAGGTTGTGAATTTACAATCAGGAGAGACTTGGGCCCTGGTCTGGAATTTGCTGAATTTCCGGTTGCATAGCCTTGGAGAGGTCATGTCTATGAGACAGGGGTGATGACACCTGCCCAGACTCCCCTCACAGAGTCATGTGAGCGTCTAATGAAATATACCTCTAAAAGTACTTGGTGGTCAGAAAAGCACTCATCACTGGTAACCAGTAGCATCACTGCCACCGCACAGGGGGCCCCTCCATCACCACTGATTGATCCTGGAACATGCTCAGGTAACCAGGAAAGTCACCAGCAAGATTGCAGGCTGTGTTTCTGTCTTCAGTCTGGTGACCACCACCAGGGCATCAGCTCCCTGCTCCAACCAATCAGAGCTGTGCTAAGGGAGGGTGCACAAGGCCCAAATCCAAGTACACGCTCCTCGGCACCCCCCGAACTCAGGGCACGCACTGCAAGTCCTGCTCTTAGGGTGCATGGCACTAGGCGAATGAGAATTTGCAGTTGAAGAAAGGCTGGGTTTACACTGCATTCCCAGACTTACACAAATTCGTCACGTTTTAGAGGAGATGGATTGAGGCAGCACAGTGAATCTGGGCTTTAGAATCACGCGCACTTTGAATACCAGCTCTGCGCTTCCTCGCTTGTGTCCGGGAAGCCAATCTACATTTCTGAAAAGGGTTCCCTCATCAGTAAAACCGCATTCAATTTCATGAAATAATCTCCTTCAAGGTGCTTCAGAAACTCTATCTAGGGTACTTTTCACTTTGGAGAAATTTACCATTTTGCATATTTATGCCTTGTGTCTCCTCAACCTGAGTGTCTAAAGGGCAAGATCTGATCTGATTTCTGTTTAATCCCTTCCGCTTCCTCCCCTCAGCCAGCGGTTAAGAATTCCTGAGTCAACACCTGTTGTCCTGTTGCTTCTTCTCCCTGCAAAACTCTCTCCCACGGTGGCCCCCCTCTCACAGAGGTCTATCCCCAGGGTCCTGAAGTAAATGGTTAAGACGAGTATTTTTAATTTCTCAGAGAAACTCAGTAAGATTTCCCATGAAGACTGGTAATTGACACCCATCCAGGCACATGTTTCCAGAAATCCCTGACTAGATATGAAAATCCACGCAAGCAATGAAAGCAAGACCTCCAAATTGGTCAGGCGGGCTGGCTGGCGTCATGGGGACAGAGCCCTGCAGGGCCAAAGTGGCCTCATAGGCAAGTGTGGAGTGCAGAGAGCCTGCACGGAGGAAACCAAGAACGTGCTAATCTCGAGTACAGGGCTAAGTAAAGAACAGCGGGGGAGGTGGCCTGTGCTTCAAGCCAGAGAAGAGATAGGGAAAGAAGGCAGGATTCCTAGGCCCTGCCAGGGGCCACCAGCACAGTGAGGCAGCAGGTCCAACCAGCAGCCAAGGCTGCTGCCTCTCTGGCATGGGCAAGGGCAGTGGAGGCCAACAGGCCAGGCCCACGGCGCTGGGGCCAGAGACCAGAAGGAAGAGCCTTCCCACTAAAGAGCCGCGGACTCTAGTCAAGGAGTTCCTGGGAGGGACGGTGAAATATCTGAAGCTCATGCTAAGCCTAGAACCAATATCGTGACTCGCCTCAGCCCCATGCAGTTTGTGCCTGAAATTCTCCCCCACTACAGAAAAGGTTAATTGTTGCACGTGCCAGGCTGCAATGCAACAGGCAAGGCCCCCTGCCAACTGTGGCAGGGGCAGGACACCAGGCCAGAGCCCAGTGCCTGGGGAGAAACCTCTGCCCAAACAGGGTTCCGCACCTCTGTTCCTGCCAGGGCCTAGAGGAAAGAGGGCCAAGGCCCCCCGGCCCCAAATCAGGTTGTGCACGGTGCCCCTTATCTCCCCTCCATGAGATCTTCCACCGCGGGGCCGCACGAAAAGCCCAGCCCAGCCAGAGAAAGGGAAAGAAACAGGGAGCCCGAGCCTGAGGGGCTGCCCACCAGCAAGGCGGACATGAGGACAAGACTGGGAAGGAGAAGCCCCAGGGATCCCCCGTCAGGAGCTCTACTACTTCCTAGATGAGAGAACCTGGGGAAGTTTTTAACCCCTTTGTGTCTCCGTGTCTTTATCTGTCAAAAAGGATAATAACAGCCCATACCTCGTGGGGTTGCCATATTAAATGAGTTAATACATGAGCGTCATTAGCAAATTACTAACAATGGTGCCTGGCACATCTATTACATTATTCTGCTCCCCACTCCCCACGTGCCAGAGTCCCACTGGGGCGGGCAGCTGGAACCCCACCAAGCCCGTTTCACTTACAGTGTCATTAATAGCTCTAGGCCCTGGGTGGAGGGAAGCTGGCTTTGGCCTCCCAGCTTTGTGCTCCCACCGACCTAAACTGGACCGCTGGGGTCAGGGGTGCACGTGTCAGGAGAAGGAAGACATCCCTTCCCAAGACAGATTCTGATCCGGTGCCAAGAGTGACGTGAAAGTCTGATCCAAGCGCTGAGTGTGTTGTCAGCACACGGTGTGTGTTGTAGGTGTGTGGTGCATGTTGTCAAACGAGACCTCCTCTGCACTCCCAGGAGGCAGCCGTGTGTTGTGCACTAACCCACCGAGCCTGTGGGCCAGGCCCGCCCGCTCCTCTCCCTGGACCACAGATGCCGCTTCTGAACCACACGGCGGCGGATGGCCAGCCTGGGTGCTCTGCGGAGCGAAGGGAAACAGGAGGACCGGGGAGGACGGCTGCTGCGGGTGAGTCCCAGCAAGTGCCTCAGCTCGGTGCTCAGCAGGCGGCAGGCCGAGGGGACGCTGGGAGTGCTCTGTGTTAAATGGCTGCTGACCCTTGAACAATGCGGGTTTGAGCCGCTGAACCGCGTGCGTCCACTTACACGCAGACTTTCTTCCGCCTCTGCCACCCCTGAGACTGCAAGACCAAGCCCTCCCCTGCCTCCTCGATGGGATTTTCTTAATGATGTTTTCTTTTCCCTAGCTTACTTCATTGTAAGAAGAAGTATATAATACATGTAACATATAAAATATGTGCTAATTGACTATGTTATTGGTAAGGCTTCCAGTCAACAGTAGGCTATGAGTAGTTAAGTTTGGGGGAGTCAAAAACTGTATATGGATTTTTGACTGTGGGGGAGTCAGTACCCCTAACCCCCATTGTTCAAGGGTCAACTGTATTTCCAATGGTTTCACCCACTTCACACCCACTCTGGGAAGGAACAATGAGAAAACTCATTATTGAGCCATTAGGTCAAAGCCTTTCAGCCAGTTGTCCCTGGCAGGTCTGGAATCTGAATCTTGCTCTTAGCTGCTCCTAAAGCCCCCTTTCCAGCACCCCATGGTGAGGCAGAGAGTACAAAATCTGCCCAAGAACCGTTCCACAATGTCAACAGCCAGAAATGGAGGCTGAAAAGGTCTTAAAGTATAAGCCCTTCAATGTTGAAATTCCACTTCTAGAAGTTTACCCGAGGGTATTAATTATAGATGCAGCTTTAAGAGTATATAACATGGTGGCTTATGCCTGTAATCCTAGCACTTTGGGAGGCCAAGGCAGGAGGACTGCTTGAGGCCAGGAGTTCAAGACCAGCCTGAGCAAAAGTGAGACCCCACCTATACAAAAAAAAATTTTAAAACTTAGCTGGGCATGGTGGCATGCACCTATAGTCCCAGCTACTCGGGAGGCTGAGGCAAGAGGATCACTTGAGCCCAGGAGTTTGAGGTTGCAGTGAGCTATGTTGATGCCATTGCAGTCTAACCAGGGTGACAGAGGAAGACCCTGTCTCAAAATAAAAATAGAATATATACATCCCAATAGTTATTGACCTTAACTAAAAATAGCAAACAAACTTAATGCCCAACAACAAGTAATAGAAATTGCTTGTGTTAAAAGTGAGTTTATGTATGCAATCTATAGTCATTAAAATGGTATTTCAGAAGAATGTTTAATGGGGAAATGAATTCCTAAGTGTCTATTAGATTGTCAGTCACCATCACTTTCACCATCCAGAGTAGCACCCTATTTTTTCTTTTGTAGCACAAATCCCTATCTGTAATTTCTTTGAATTTACTTATCAGAAAGTATGTGATAGTAAGTGAAAAGGCAAGTTGCAAACCCCTATGTACAGTATAAACCCAGTTCTATATTTATTTATATCTGTATATAACTATATCTCTATACATACAAACATATACACATATAAAACAGTAAAGACATTAGTAATAAATTATTAATACTAATTAGCTCTGAAAGAATCTCAGGTGATTTAATTACCTTCATTATATCTTTATTTTGTAGGTGGTTTACAATTTGTTACTGATTAAAGAGACAAGCTTAGCTCTCCACATTTTCATTGGTGGGCAGCCATGCACACCCCCAGGCCCTATGGCTGGGGAACGGATCTCCCTGGGCTTCCAGGAAGGCCATAGAGAGGAGGCAACAGCTCTTGATCACATCCTCACAGAGTGCCACCACTCGGCAAAAACACGGGGTGCCTGGCGTGTGCCACACACTGGCTTAGAGGGTGCTGGGGATATAACGGAGAACATGACAAATAAGGCCTGTGCCTCCCATGGAACTTAACATTTTTGTGTACAAAGTACATGATAAAAAAGTGCAAAGAAAATTGTTGCAATTACACATTGTAATTTGTACTGCAAAGGAAAGAAACAGGACGCTGCCACAGAAATGGCAATGGTGGTAAGAGAGAATCTCGCTCATCTCCCGAAATCACAGAGAGCTGCTCACAGGCTGGAGAGAGATGTCACTTCTCATCTAGCCCAGTTCAGCAACATAGGAGATGGCAGATAGATAAAGCTTGGTTGAACTACTGATTTTCCTCTCTATGGGGGGAAGAGATTATGTCCCCCTTCTAGAACCTCTGCTCGATGAGGAGTGACTGAGGGTCGTCCCCTGGAAATCTAATCTAAACACAAATCTACCAACGGATGTTAAAAGCCTTAGAAGGTAGGCAAGATAAAAGGTATACAGAAGTACCACACTGGACCCTTCATGTTGGTGCACACATTGCTATGCTTTGGCTGGGAGGTAGAAGCAATTCTCTATTTGTTATTGACTTTCACAAGTATGACGGGCAGCAATCCCCGCCCAAAATAAAGCTACAACTTACAATGGGCAGTCCCAGGACCAAAAGCCTTAAAACAATCATGCCGCACTGCCCAGAAGGTGGGGCCTGCCTCCACCGTGGGCTGCCCTCCCT
>RJWJ010010636.1:6696-46585 GCA_004363605.1 Indri indri | reverse complement strand
ACAAAAGACAAATCACCAGGGTGAATCCATGGATCTTGCAGAATAAGTACGTTGGCTTCCTATTGGAAGTTTCTGAGAAGTCACTTAGCATTGATGACATTTTTGCAGGGTTTTATGCCTTACCCTTTATAATTCCATTGGGTGAAGCACCCATGCAGATTCTGATATGTGTAGTTTTCCAGGTCTTACAAAATCATAATGTTAATAGTAATATTCAGATTGTGTTATACATTGAACTATGAGATTTGAGTACTTCTTTTTTTAAACTATCCTCATTATCTCCAAAGAATTTCAAATGCCTGGCAGGACCCTGAATATATTATAAAATGTTCGAATTTCTGTACTTACAATAGGCAAACATCAATGAACACATTTGTTCATGCCATAGCCCTTGCGTGCTGGATATGAAGCTAGTGGTTAGGCAGGAGGGCAGTTTAAATCCTCTTGGAACATAAAAATATTGAAGGTTGATAATGGAAGACTAATTGATGAAAACAGGAATTACTTGATTTTAATAATGCAATTTGCTCAGTATCACTATAGCAGTTTTAAAAAGAGAAAAAGAAAATGGTTTAAATTTCTAAATTCTGTGCTAAGAGAGCCAAGGTTAGGATAAAGTTGTAGCATAGCTTGTTTATTAGCATTGTTAAAAATAATGATCAAGTTAATTAACATTGAATTATAGTGAACCCATCTAAATAGACTCATGACAGCCATTTTAATGAGTTCTATTAAAGGTAGCAATAATGGTTAAATTATTTTGAAACAAACTCAATAGTTTTTATAAGAAATCAATGGTGCACATTTCTCTCATGTCCTTGTTGGTAAAACGGTAGTGGCAGAATATTTAGACTATGGACTCTAGAAATCGCTGTGACCCTGACTGCTCCACAGAGGATTCTGCAATGAATGAGGGCTGTGCATGCTATTGGAGAAGAGTAGTTACAACCCAGGTGTGTCCTCCCTCCCCACAGCACTCGTCCCCCTGCAAAGCACATGGCAACACTAAAGCAGAGGGGACAGTCTAAAGCAGAGGTCCACAGTCTGTTCCCAACTCTTGGGAATTCAATTAATGCCAAAATATGTAAAAGTCCCTTCATGTATAAGTAGTTGTATTTTTAGTCTCCTATTAATTAATAAAAGATATAATGACACAAAACTCTATGAATTCCATAGTATTCATATTGTATTAGTCACGACTTCTCCGTACATAGGGGCAATATTAGTGAATTTCTGCTTGAGCCTGTGATGTTTTGGTTCTCAGACAAAGCTGCTGTGTTGCTGTACTTTCCTTTTCTGGTCTCCCCGGGATGAGGCAGTTGGTAGTGGAAATTTGAAGGGGAAAAGCGTACATTCCTATATACAACTTCTCCTTGGGATGTCTATTTGGGTAGGTAGTTGGGAGACCAGAAAGTGGATTACTGTGGTGTAGACATCAACATATCTGGCATCTACATGCTCTTTCTGTAAGTTTTCCTATAACTTATCACAAACTTTTATTTTATAGATTTGTACTTGTAATTGGGGCACAATAAAATCAAAGGAAGAATGAAACTGGATACTTATTCTTTTCCCTGAATTCTGAATATTGAGATTTTTATGTAATGAATAATTCAAAAGCACTCCATGTGGTAAATAAATCTTTACTATAAAGCTCAGGAATGACCAATGATGTTAGTAAATATCACTCCATGTAGATCATGTATTAATCTTTTCATTGTAACCTTTTAAATAAATAATTCCTTTTTTATTTTAAAGCCTTATGACTGCTCCAAATCCACGTAAAGTTCTGATAAATATCCATAAGTTGGCTTATTAAAGCTCATTAGCAGAATAATAAGGAGTTATTACATAAATTTGGCGTAGTTTCCTAGATTGTTACTAAGCTATGTGTTCATGGTCTATTAGTTTACATTTGAGTACAGTGTGCTTCACCCTGGAAAGAGCTATTTTCAGTGGGAGATCTCTGTAGTTATTAAATTAAAAATACAGTCATCAGCCACTAATCTATATTGATAAAATGCAAGTGCAAATTTTTTGCTATTAATGGGTTTATCTATATCGATTATACATAACTATATGTTTTAGAAATGTAACCAGTACTGGCCGGGCGCGGTGGCTCACGCCTGTAATCCTAGCACTCTGGGAGGCCGAGGCGGGCGGATCGTTCTGAGCTCAGGAGTTTGAGACCAGCCTGAGCAAGAGCGAGACCCCGTCTCTATTAAAAAATAAAAAGAAATGATATGGACAACTGAAAATACATATATAGAAAAAATTAGCCGAGCATGGTGGCGCATGCCTGTAGTCCCAGCTACTCGGGAGGCTGAGACAGTAGGATTGTTCAAGCCCAGGAGTTTGAGGTTGCTGTGCGCTAAGCTGACGCCACGGCACTCGCCCCAGGCAAGAGAGTGAGACTCTGTCTCAAAAAAAAAGAAATGTAACCAGTACTTACATAGCCAACATGGGCATAAAATGGTTCAATTAATAATATATTCATATTAACAGAATTAAATTTTCGGCATATTGGGCTTTATGTTTAGAGATTATTTTGCTTGCCAAATAACCTCTGAATACGATAATCTATTAAAAGACACTGAGCATAGGCAAGGCTAAGTTGAGCATGTTAGTTCCAAAGTTATGTTTTTCATTAATAAAATTAAAGAACAACTTTGCTATCATTCTCTTTTCTTTACATGTAAATATTAACAAGAATTCTCAGTTTCAAAAATTCTAAATTAATGTAATCTGTGTAAAATTTATTATTTAAGTAACCATTTATATCTAAATTTTTTTAAAAAATCCAATGGGGCACATTATAGAGAGTTAATAAGTTATTTTATAAAGCTTTATCTTAAATATTCATTTTATAAAATTAATTTTATAAAGACCTAATACAATTGAAATTGTTTATAGTGATCCCCCAAAAGGCAAAAGGGGGGTAGGAAAACAAGTAATTTTTTGGTTAAAAATCACTTTTAAGCTTACGGATTATTAACACATTTCTCTGAATTTTCACCTTTTGTCTTAAATTAAGTATGGGAAACTTCAACCCAAATGTATATGATTTTAGAATTTCACACACAATTAAAGATTGAGATTAAAACAAAAGATTTTGTTGTTGTTGTGTCAGGCTAATCCAGAAATTGTTTTGATGTTCGTAAACTGATTTTCAAAAGATTTGATGCTATCATTAAATTTCTGTCATTATTTGTTAATATAAATAGTGTTTTTTCTATTGCACCGTTCAAAACCAGAGATTCTGCGCAATGGATGCTAAGAAAAATCCACATGGGAAATTTTCATATTAAATATGCCCATTGTCTTCTGATCTTTATAGAAATGTGTTGAGAATTTAGAGAACAAATGAGCAAAAATGTAAAATATGTCAAAATATCTTTACACACTTGTTAAAGTCTAGGCTAGAGTCTGTCTAAAATAATGATATAACATTACCATATGAAAAGTCAGTCTTCTTTGTGTTTGTGAAAACGATGCCAGTAACTTTCAGAGACTACATATTAGCCAAGAATAAATGTTCATATTGCAGCATCATTTTCTGCATTACTTTAGAGGAAAATGGAAATATTCACTCTAAACCTTTTTAGTTCACCCACTCTTAATGATTGAATGTAAATTTCTTGAAGGCACAGACAAATCTGAATTGACTTCCCTTTCAGCACAGGGCCTTGCATGTAAGAGGTGTTACACACTTTTGTGCCTCTATAAAGGAAGCATCTACGTACATGTCAACCAGCTACTGTCTTGAATTTGCTCATTTCTCCTAATTTTATTATTCTTCATAAAATTACCATTATTGGGTTTAACTACCTCCCCTCTGTACTTTTCATTCTTTATGGTAGTACTTGAGTATATGCAGCAGTTTAAAGGAACTTAGGCAGGGATATGGGTAAAATTTACATTAACAATGAATGTTTACATACTGGTTAAAGCCTAGGCTTTAGACATTAAGCTCTGAGTTGCCAACTAGCAGGATTGATGGAAATCTTCATCCCGCTAAGCCCCTCACCCACCCCTCACAGGATACTGAGCAGTTTATGTCTGTTCCCCGGAAGTTGTTCATATTGTCCTGCCACAAATCTCAGTGCTGCTGTCCACTCTCTTACACGGTGGCGTTAGCCTGCCCAGGACTGGACCCAGAGACACAGCTGGGATCGATCTTGCTCTGGATGCTGATTTCTTCGGCTGAAGCCGAGCACTGCCACGCTCCCCCACCACCACCCCGCCACCCAGGTAGGAGAGGCTGTCTCTAGACTGATGTTAAAATTATTTTGGGGGCTCCCCAAAGACTTGTCTTTTACTTGTTTTTGCAATCCCCTGTCTTGATGAATATGGAATCATTTTCCCCAAGTTTGAGTTAGAAGACATTTGAATGGAATCATCTAATATCCCATCCAAAAGCACCCTTCTTGAAAATGTGTCCAGTATCTCAGGCCGAATGGTTCCTCAATTTTCATATCTTGGGACTATTCTCTATCATCATCATTTATAAGCCTCTTTTACTCGTCTCTCGATTCTTGACTAAAACACACAGGGAGAAGAAAGTGTTCCATTGAAGACATCAGGACAAATTGCTCAGCATTTAGAAAGTCTACCATTTGTCCTCCTCAGCCTTAACCCCAGCTTATTCTGATCTCACTGCCCCCTAACCTCTGCACTCTTGCAAAGTAAGCCTTCACAAAGCTTGTTTGCTACCATTTCCAAACATGAGCTTGAGAAAAGAAAAACCAAAAAAGGAGAGGCTAGTAACTTTGTAGTCTTATTATTATTATTTGTCTGCTTAAGAGCCCACATCTTGAACCGACCTTTGGTTATTTTCTTGTAATATCCTCTTTGTTTGGCAAATCTTTCAAAAATCACATCATTGTTATTGATTTCCAGAAAGTTTATGTTTGGTAATTTTCCAAATATTGAGAAACTACTTATTCCCAACTCTACTCTGCATAATCAGCCTCTGTGTATCTTCTCTATATCTTAACGACACAGCTGATGATTTCAATTTTTCTTTAGTTTTACATTAAGCTCTTAGTTTTAAGATCTTGAATACAATACTAGTGCTTATGGACTAATTTTCAAGTTTAGTTTTCAATTTAGACATTCAAAATGCTGAAAATATATATCTCCAATGGGGAGATCATGGGCAATTTTTAATTTCTTCTTTTATACTTCTCTGTAGGTTCCAAGTTTCATGAGTTAGGCTAACTAATTTTATAATTAGACAAAAAACAACGAACGCTATTTCGAAAACAAATTTAATCATGGATTTTTTTATATTATCTACTTCGGGGTTCTGGAGGATGATAGAGTATGATTTGGGCTGTCACCAAAACGAATGTCAATTTAATAAGAGTTCGGCGATGGTTGATACCGTGCTGTCTCAGAATCTGAATGGGCACATAACGTACTTCATTTATAAAGCCGCGTACTGGTAGCAGGCATGTGCTGGAATTGCGGAGGCAGGAAGGAATCCACGGCCATGGGATTAACAGATTCTTCTATTATGCTTTCTTTCGCTCTTTTCTCTCCTCAATTATCTTTCTTGTGGTATTTAGACGGATTGATTCTGAACCACCATTTTAACGATAGTAATACACCCCCTTTCCCTGAATCATGTGATCCAAAGTGTCTGGGGAGGGTGGGCACGAAACTCCCTCAGTTTCTTCCCACCTTATTTAGCTGAGACAAAGCCGGACTTTATGGAAAAGGAACTTCCACCAGGAAGTAAAAAGAAAAAACAAAAACAGACGTTTAGAAACAGACATGCTTTAAAGCATAGCCTTCTCTCTTATTCCTGAAATCAGATCTTGGCATATCCCAGTACCCACACAAATTCTGCATTGTTGGTAAGAGTCTGTTGGAAATGTTAGGATTTTGGCAATTCTTGACTATTCAGTTTTGTTACTGCGTTTTTTGCCCTCTTAGGAATTTATGTTTTCCTAAAAGAAAACATAATTAAAGAGCCCCAGTATCTGATATTAACGGACAATTGGGTAATACGACAATGAATTATTCTATGCTAAAGTCTTCAAAGAATCTGGCAAGGAATCTGGTGGAAAACTTTGCAATTTTTCACTTAGTAAAGTACATTAAAATACATTTTAATTCTATACTTGTTTAATAGTAACATTTAACCCATATACTTGAAATATTAGATAAAGTGATTGTACAAACTCTTGCTGAGGTTTCCTTAACTAAATTCCAATTAAAGAATGGCCTGGCCGTGTGCAGTGGCTCATGCCTGTAATCCCAACTCTTTGGGAGGCCGAGGTGGGAGGGTTGCTTGAGGGCAGGAGTTTGAGACCAGCCTGGGCAACATAGTGAGTAACTGACTCTACAGAAATAAAATTAAAAAAATAAGCCAGGCATGGGGGCACATGCTTGTAGTCCCAGCTACTCAGAAGGCTGAGGCAGGAGGATAGCTTGAGCCTAGGAGTTGGAGAATTCAAGGCTGCAATGAGCTATGATCAAGTCACTGCACTCCAGCCTGGGAGAGAGACTCTTTCTCTAAAAAGCAAACAAACAAAAAACAACAATAACAAAAAGAATGGCCTAATTGAAATGCATCCAAGTGGCTTTGCCCATGGATGGTTTTCTTGTCCTTGACTCTTGCAATAATGACGCTTGAACAACTTGTCCAAGTGTAATGAGGCCATTATCTTCTTTCTCTCCTCCTTTTCCTTCTCCTATTATATTTCTAGGTCTCTGGAATCCCTCTGGTCCTAGAACTATTAACTTCTTCCCTGTATATACTGAGGCCCCTCACACTCTGCCTGCCTTTTATACTGACTAGGCATGTCTGCTAATCCCAATTAATCTCTAGTTCCAATTTGTAGAAATAAGAGAAGAATAACATAGAGTCCAGTGAACAACCAGGTTATACTTTCATAACAGATTCTTTGCTAAATCCCTAAGGAGCTTCTAGGAAAGGAATGCAGTGACCCTTCTCTTTCTGCAGAGGAGTGGGAGGGGAAGGGGGCTCAACTGCCTGATCCTCAAGTGGATAACCTTCCTCTCCTTGTTACTTTCTAGCTTAAGATAATCATATACATCACACACGTCAATGAAGTGCTATCAAATGTAAAGGGTGGAAACAGAGCTAGAAGATGTGAAGGGAAAAGGCCTTGGATACATGAGAGGAGTGTGTCTTAGAGGTGTGTCAATTTTTGGGACTAGGGACTACCCAGTAATAACACCGAGTTCAATTTTGTATCACTTTGAGTCTAAATTGCTCTGTTAGATTCTGAAATATATCCACGGTGTGATAGATTCCTTTTTAAAATGTTACAATCTTGAATTGCACATATTGACCCTTGTCTTCTTGAGGCTTTGGAGTCTATCAAGTGTATGCAGATTTCATTTTGGTTAATTTCATTGTTTTCCAGCTTTCCTCTAAAACTGTCCAGCATTCACCTTCCAGGGTAGCGCTAGAACATGTAAGGCCTGTGAATTGATGAAGGTAATTTATTCCCACCAATCAGAAAATAAGCCACATTGCTTCTGGCTGAGAATTCCATCCACATTTTTAAAAAGGAAATGCCAAAAGAGATTTTTTTTTTCACCCCTGCAATACTTAATTTGATTTGTTAAAGGGCTGAGAATTCTCCAGCCAGAAAATCAATTTTCTGGTAGGACCTCAGTCTGGGATGGAGCAGATTGGTTTCTCCGAGAAACTGGAGAAACAGGATAAAAAGGAAAAACATATCAGTGTCCACTCCTCCTTTTATTTTTGGTGTTTCTAAATCTGAACGTGTGCTCTCTTTCCATATCACTGGAAATCCCTAATGAAGACACTGTCATTATGTGTCTTAAAGATATCTGGCGATAATTTCTAAATAGCTTAAAACAGAGATCTTTATGAAGCTTTTTGCAATCATTTGACTTGGCATGCCAGGTAACCAGAACTGTAAGATTTCAATTTGAAATAGATTTTTTTTGGTGATGGTTGGAAGAGGAGCCCACATTAGCAAAATGTGTTACTACTCTGTCCTCTTTCCCTCATATTGTGTAATTCTGAGAGCTCTTAGACCATGATAAACAGGTGATTACACTTTGAATTTCTCTAATGCTCTAACTAGAGGGCATTCAGCTAAATACGCATTTCTAGGAACAAGGATTTTATGGACCCAGGTAATTCTGATTGGAGAATTAAGATTTAAGAGAGACAGAATAGGTGGAAGCGGGTAAAACCGGTGTGTGGAGGTCTGTCCAGAGCTCTTTGAGGACAGAAGACCTGCATTCCCCATCCTTCTCCCACCCACAGCCCTAGATCTGTGACCAACGTGCATCTACGATACGCAGGAGGCGCTGCCAGCTGCAGAGGGACCAGGCAGGGCCGGTTGGTCTGGTCCCCAGGGAGCCAGGCGCCCGGCGGTGCCGCACAGGCCCGCAGATAACCCGGCGCGGGGAGGGCGGGGCCCCTGCGGCCCCCCCAGCAGTGCGGCCGGAGTGTGTGAAGCCGCCAGTTGCCAAATGAAACCTGAAACCCCGGGCTGCGTCTAAGGGTTGGCCCCACTCAGTTGTTCCAGCCTCCTGCACTGTCTATTTACACATTCGCACACAATCACTCTTTCTAACTTCTGGGGCTCCTCTTTGCGCAACTGCTGGGATTTCTCAAGTGCATGTGGCAACGCAGCCCAGCTCCGGCTGGAAAGCGGCGGGGGCTCCGGAGGGTCTCGGAGGCGGAGGGTGCTGTCAAGGCTGCGGCGGGGACAGCGGGGACAGCGGAGGAGCGCGGCGCGCGCGCCCAGGGGACGCCCCCCAGCTCCCCACCGGCGCGTGTTTCCCCCGAACCAGCGCCGCGGGGCGGCGGGGCGAATGGGACTCGACACTTCCCCCGGCTGCGGGAAGTAAAGGAGCCGCACTGCCCCCTTTTTAATTTTCATTTTCTTTCGGCTTGTCCTGGGAGCTTTTCCTTCGGAGCAGCCACCGTCCCGCGTCCGTCCTGCGCTCCCGGCAGGGTAGGTGACGCGGTCGCGGGGGAGGGTGCGAGTCCCCGCGGGGCCGGACGCAGCTGCCTGCGACAGGGGAGGGGGCTGCTGGGGGCGGGGGGACCGCAGGCATCTCGTGTGTGCAGAGCGTGTGTGTGTGTGTGTGTGTGTGTGTGTGTATGTGTGTGTATGTGTGTGCGCGCAATGTGTGTCTGTGCGCGCGCGTACGTGTGCTGGGAAGCAGTAGTTGGTAGTATGTGTTTCTGGCTTTAAAAATAGATGGAATTAATAAAAAAAAAACTGTGCAATTCAATTTCCTCTTTTACTATCCATCTTTCCCTTCCCCCCATTTCTGTTTCCACTAGCGTCTCAAGAGAGTTTCCTAGATAACAGGCACACAGGTAGTTTTAACAATAAACATTTTCTGTTTTGGTAAACACAAAACATTAAGGAATCTGTGGTGAATTTTAACCCACTCAAAAGGTTTTGTCTAGTTTTTTTTTTTTTTGTAAAGAGTGACATTTTGAGGAAGTATCTATCCTTTCTTAAGAATGCATATGTAATATATTCTCATCTTTAAAAAATATTTTAGACTGCATTTCTTTTGTAAGTACCCAAATAGAAGGGAGATAATGTTACTCTGAATTCCTTAGAGATGTTAGGTTTTCAATATCAACTAGTAGCAGGAAGTCCAGACTTCTTTATAGTCTATATCTATTTTAATTCATTTGAATTAAACATTATCTCCAAGCAATTTCTGTTTCTGTAATAGTTTATGTTATGTTATTCTTTTGTTAATCTTCCAACTCTTCATTGTTTTGTTTCTTTCTAAAAAGAGGAAATAAATAAATCATGCCGGGTATTTAAAATAGAAATGTTATTAAGGGTTTGCTTATTCATAAGTAAAACAATATGTGTTGCTGTGTCTACTAAGTGAGAAAAATTAATTGAAATCCAAGGATATTTGCACTAGAATTTAAGAGCCTTAGTTAATTACTGAGAAGAAGATGGACAGACAGATTAAATACAAACAATATGTGCACTGATTCTAAATAGAACTCAAAACCAATAGTTAAGGGCAAGAATGGATGTTGGTATTGAACTGGGCATCCTAAAACATAAAACACAGCATTAATACATTAGAAAAAGCCAGAAAACAAGTATAAAGTCACATCAAACTTGTTAAGATTTTGCTCCCCTTTTAAATTTTTTAATACTTCTTCTCTGGGCATATTTCAATTTCTAAGAGAGCACAGTAATAACTCCTCCCTTTTTTATCTTCCCTGAGTGCCTCACCTTCGGGTAGCAAGTCTAGAAATATGTTCTTTCTAGAGCCATTACGGAGTTGTCAGAGATTTCACCTTAGACATCTTGGAAGACTAGATATCGGCAAAACTCTAAAATAAATAACATCTTCCTACCACTCACAGGAGGTACGTTCTTAGTGGAAGACCTTGAAGTGGGCATACGGGGTAAGCTGAGTCTCTCAGAGCTGGAGTTTAGTTCGAGGTTCGTGGAAGGACTATATGACTAGTATGATACTAGGAAGGAGGATCTCTAATTCTTTCTGCATGTAAGAGGCTGTTGGGACTCAGACTGTCCTTGGCTTCCAGCTATATTACCTGGTTTTATTACTTCATCTTAGGGGTTTGGATTTAAGATGAGGGTGGTTTCTCTGTAATGTTCTTTTGGGCTCTACATATTGTGAACTTGAACTATTTGAAAATGAAAACCTGATAGTAAGTGGAAAAGAAGTTCTCAAGAAAAAAATAAAAATCCACCACAGAAATAGCAATGCACCTTTCCAAACAAGAACATAGATTTAAGTGTAAAAGTGTTCTTGGCTGAAATCTCCAGCAAAATCCTTTCAGCTTTTGCTCAGGATAGTAATGGCCAAAGCTCTGGGAGCTTTCATGGATCAAGGTTTTATTTCCTGTGTGGTCTTGGACTCTCCAGGGTGAAGGGTGGGGTGGGCAGGAAGCGTGAGGAATGTGCAGCAGGTGGTGATGAGTAGTTTGAGTCTGATTTCTTTGGTGTCTTAGCCAAAGCCTCTTTGGTGTTTACCAACAGCTCCCTTAATAGTTTCACCGTGACCTACTGGCCCATTGAAGAGTGTTTTCTTTCTGACTATTAGTGTCCGGGATGGCTTCTTAGGGCTGAAAGCAGGCAGTGCCACTGTAAAGTTCAGACCATGCCTTGTTTCCGGTCCTTTAGTGTGTGCAGTGCTGGCTGTAGCACCATCTTAATTATTTGTAGTTATTTTCCTGTGGTGTTTTCTGGTCAGCAAAGTGTTCTTTTTCCATGAATTGAGCTACGTAATGCTGATTCCTTATTTCTGCCATGTTTTGATTTTTGGTACAGGTGAGTGCTTTGAAAATACAAGATGGGGAGGTGGGTAGAGGTTCAGCCTGGAGCCCAGTAAGAAGGGACAGCCACCCAACTGGTCACACATGAGTGTGGAGGAGGTTGATTACAAGGGCCTGGAGCATCCATCCTATACTGATCAAATTTCACTGAGGGAAAAGCAGAAGAGATTTGAAATGGAAAGATGCCTGTTTATTCTTAAAGCCGTGGCTAAAGGACTAAGATATCTCCCCGATGAAGAAGGATATTTAAAAATGGAATAGTAACTGGTCAAAACTGGTTAATGCTCTTCACGTGAAGAGTGAGAACCTCACACTCAATCTCGCAGTGGTAACCCATCTGTCTTTGCTCTACGAACTTAAACTTTACAAGGTTCTGTGGTTTCAGCAGATAAGTAAAAACACATTTGGAAGTGGAAGGGTTATTGTGATGAGAAATCAAAGAATATTCAGTTTTCAGAGGTTATTGTGTACATGTGTGCTTTTAAGCAGTATCCACACTCTACCGTGACATTGCTATGATTGATCTTTATAAAGTATAGATCTGATTGTGTAAGTCCCTTGTTCAAAAACCTTTGTTGGATCCCAATGATATACAATATTAACCCTAAACTCTTTTGTATAGTGTCTAAAAGCTCTTCCAAGCCATTTCTTTTTAGTTGCCTCTTCCTATACAAGGGCTCCTCACTGTTCACACTTCTGATCTTTTGTTCATGGATTCTCCTGGAATGCCCTCTGCCTGGAAAGTCCCTCTTGATTCTTGGTGGCTGACTTCAAGTGGAATTTCCTTTGGGAAATTTCATACCCAATTTCATGAAAGAAGAACTAATCGTTTCATCTTGTCTGCTTCCATAACATTTTGAACATTTAATAATTATTTTGATAATTTTTATGTATCTTCCCAACCCCTTCAACTACTGTGAGTTCTTCAATGGGTGGATTGGTGGCTGGGGAACCACCTGAATCCAAGTGCCCAGCCCAGTGTCTGAAACATAGGAGACTTCTATTAATGTTTCTTTAATAAATGAGCAAGTGAAGGTGTGACTCTAAAGTACATAAAATATATGCAGATAGTTATACCCGTAGAGTTCATATGAAAATGTCTGTTTAGACTCAGAGTTCATTTTCCAAATGTAACAATGCTACAAAACATAATTCACTTTCCAGACCAGCCCACACATGCCTGTTAAATCCCTACAATGGACGAAATACTGTGCTTTTTGCAATTTTAAAGCATAAGCAAAACAAAACAAAAACTACTATGGAATCATTTTTTTCCTTCTGGAAATCACAAAATGCATTTGAGCTTAAAGATGACGGAAACAGTTATAATAAATATACATTTTCCACAGGTTTTTTTTAATTATTATACTGTAAAATCTGTAATCTGTGAAATCCCGGTGGGGGGGGGGGTCCTAGGTTTATCTGTGAAGACTAATAATGAAGTTAAATTTGAAGATCCTGCTTGTGGAATGGGCAATAATAGTCTTAATTAATTAAGCAAAATAGAAATACTAATTTTGGCTATTTAGTAATTATTTTGAGTACTGGTGCTTGAAGGAAATTAGATTTAATTAAAGGAGAATATGAAGGTGGATGAAGAGAAGGAAATTTCGAGGGAAATTTTATGTTACTGATTCTTTTATGTTACTGATTCTTTACTATATTGACTTTCTTTTCTTCTCGTTTTAGAATTGAGACAAATCCAAAGTTTCCTTCTGAAAAAATTTGTCTTTTTCTATAGTTATTTTTGCTGTGTAACATGTGGAAAGGTAGTTACACTGCATTTGGGCAAAGATACAAATGGGCTCATTTCATTTCAGGGAAATGTTGCCTTTGTTAGTTGCATTCCTGCTGTTTAGCATGTGGATAATACATATTTCAATCAAGAATTCATAATACTTGTGTCTCAGGTACCAGCCAGGGACTCCAGGCTCAAGTTGCTTCTTCTTGAGCATCTCTGAGCGGCCTGGGAGAACAAGCATTGATATTTAAGTGTAATAGTCTAACCACTCATTTCTCTAAATTTTCTAATCAAATTATATGACAAGAAATTTACCTCCCCTAATCACATTACAACACCTTTTTCCTTTTTGTGAAAATGTCTTCATTAAACTATGCTTTATATGATACTTTTTTCCCCCTGAGGATCAACATAAAAGAGATGGGCTGCATAGACAATGTCTTGGCACTTCATGTATTTCAATATTCTTTCTATAAAGATCTCCATGATAAATTCATCTTTGCCTTTCCTACTAGGAGTTTTTAAAAGTGTGTCTCTTCTGATTAACTAGTGTTTTGTTGTTGCTGCTGCTGTTAGAAAAAGAGAGGCTAAGAAATCACCATGCTTCTCATTTTGGCTTCTCACCCAAGCTTCTGCTCAGAACTAGATCTCATGCTCAGTTGTACCCTCGTCAAGGTTTTCTTATGACACAGTTCGCATCTTTTTATCCTTACTTTTAATACATTTATGACACCCATACTTTTTAACTAAGCTTAGTTAGCTTAGTTAAGTCTATTATGGAACTAGGTTGAATACCTCACTTTGTATTTTTTACCCTGTTTAGATATTTAGTTAAATATTTGTATAATTCTATTGTGTATCTTTAGTCTAGTATTTTAGAGCCAATAATTTTTCGAAGATCATTTTTTGTGGTTCCTTGAAACATTCCAGGTATTGCTTTTACATTCAAGATAGATAAAATGATCTTTCTTTCAAATGTTACATTTCTTAAAAAACCTTAGAAGGAAAATCACATTTTAGTAATTTTGAAATTAGATACATAAAGCCAAACATGTGAGTTGTTTTCGATACATGTATCACAGATATATAGGACTTCCTTCTGGGATATCTCTGAGAAATGGAAGAGAAAACCTTTTTTTCCCCCTTACCAATGGAATCTATCAATACATTAAGGCTTATGGAGCTGTACTTAGGGCTGTTTCATGACCACCACATTGAGCCTTGAGAAAACACAGTAATTTTTCAAATTCCCTAAAGCGGGAAAATAGCTTTCATTTTGTCTCCAGTTTTTTCTCTCTCTTTGAGTCTCCCAGACTCTCGTAATGATAGTCACTCTAATGAATTAAGTACTTACTAAGTACCAAGTATTCCACAAGATGTTTTTCCATATATTATTTCTAATTCTAGAAGTAGTCAGAATTAGTAATTCTAGAAATAATCTATATTATATCTAATTCAGATATTATTATTCTCCTTGTATCGGGATGTTTCGGCTCAGAGAGTTAAAGTTACCCAAGGTAGTGTAGACTTGAGAACTGAAACCACATCTACATGAATCCAAGTACCCTGCTGTTTTTACTACATCCTCTTCCTCTTGGTGCTTTTCAGTTATACATTTTAGAATCATAAACTGTGTGTTTCATGGGTTTGGCATAGAGTATAGACCCTAGTCTCAGCCTCATGTCCAGGAACTGATCTTGTTGGCTCTCTTGAAGGCTTTTAGATGACAAGCATTCTTGTGCTGATGGCCCCTGGGATGAGTTACCATTATCACCATTCTCTGGTGAGAAAAGAGACTCCATCCACCCCACTCCAGTAACTGAATCAATCTGTAGTGATCAGCCTGGCCAGACTTTATTTTCTGGTTGAGCAGTGAACAGGAAAAGTATGGTCCACAGAGGTCCAGGGATCTATACCTATTACTTAATTTCCAGACATGGGGCCACATGCCCCAGGAGCACAGTGAGCGATGGGGTGATGGGGTGGAGGTAGAGTAGAGAAGGAGACAGGTGGTCCCCATATTAGGACTAGTGACTCAACTTGGAAAAGCTGAAATAATGGCAGAAAAGGATGATGCTTTGGGGATAGCAACCAAGGGAAGAAAGGTTGAGTTAGTAGTGACAGCACCCCATGGGCACACAGAATTGAAATGAGCAATAGGGAACGGGATTTTAAAGCCAGGCTTTCTCAGGGAAGGAGCATTTATCAGAGGAGTTGTTGGAGTGCATTCACTCCTGTTTGTAAAGATACCTAGAGAAGAGAATTCTGCAGCTTTCTGGAGGGATCATGTTCAATTGTTTCATTTTCTTGGGAATATCTGGTTTGAAAATTTCTCCTTTGAAGGAACTTCCAGCAAGACAAGATGATCAAGGAGAGTTAGAAGAGTCTGAGGTTATCTTGTTGCAACCTAACTGCATCGACCTAGGATTCAGCCATGTGAATATCACCTTCAGAGTGTCATTTCGTTTTTTACATCCCATTATTATATAATTGTAATTGTGGAATGGTCAAGTGAAACGTTGATGATTTTATAGAAAGTCATCTATGGGGTGTACAGAAGATCTCTACTTTTTTACGTTTTTGATTTGCTGATTAGAGACTTCACTTTTGGGTGACAACTCACACTTTTATCATGAAATAACTTTTCTGTATCTATGCGATTAGGTCAAGTTGGCAGGTTCCAAGGGGGAGCCTTGGTCTTTGGTACCTGGAGACAGGTGAAGGGCACAAGATTTGTCTGGTGAGGAGCTCTGAGGACTCCTGCAGAACAGGTCAAGCTGCCGAGGCAGGAGGGATGGGGGAAGGGCAGAAGCAAGGTCACAAGATAACAAGTGTCAGAAGGCAGGAAATCAGGAGAAAAGGCAAATCCAGAGACAGTACCAGGAAGTGAAAGCCAAGGGAAAGGAGGCAATGTTTGATGTGGCAATTAAGAATTCCATCTCTGTCTAATAATAGATAATAATTATTTAAGCCTTACTATGTGCTAGGTATATGCTCAGCACTTGTCATGGATTATTTTGTTTAATCCTCACATCTCCTACACAGGCCTTATTGTCATCTCTCTCTTATAGATAGGTGAACTGAAACTTGGAGAGGCTTAGTAACTTGCCAGAAATCACACCACCACTACGTGCTACATCTGGGATTCAAATTAAAATATCTCACTTCAAGGGAGCAACTGTCACTGTTTGCTCTGGAATTAGACCTGTGTTACAACCTGGTTCTGATAGTCTTAAACTTTGTGACCTGACCTTGGGTGTTCACCATCCACAGTTGTATTCACCAACTACAATTTTCCTCTCTGTAAATATGTTCATTTAATAGTACCGACTTCAAAGTGTTATTATGCACTTTTAGTTTATAAAGTCAGCAATATATAAAAAGAGATTGGAGGTATATCTGGCCCTGGTAAGTGTTAATACAAGTTAATAGTTATTATAGTCAGTGATGAACAGAGAAGTCGTGAGCAGTACTTTTCAAACTGTAAGTCCTGATCTAACAGTGGTCATAAAATCAAATTAGTGGTTCATGACCAACATTTCTTTTTGAATGAAAAGGAATAGAAAAAGATGAAATGGACTGGACTAGGAAAAAAATCAAGGCTAATCATATGCAGTAAAAGTAAAAATTGTTTCATGTTTCAATTTAAGTTTCGTGTATGTGTGCATCTCAAACAGCCACACTGAATAGAAATTATTATTCTGATAATCATTCAGTTATTGCTAACTGTCAAAAAATAAGTATTTTAAAAAATCTTTACGGTAGCAGTTCTCAAATGTGGTAGAGGACCAGCGGCATCGATTCCACCTGAAAAATGCAAATTACTGAGTCCCACCTGGAGCGGTTTTATGAGGCCTTCTGGTGATTCTGATGCACACTAAAATTTGAGGACCACTTGTTAGTGGAAGGTGGCATTTGGAAATCATAAAAAAGCTAGATAAGTAAGATACATCTAAATACATAAGAGTGATTAAAAGTGCACCTCGACATTGTACTGACTAAAGATTTCAACTCTCTGGGGACTGCCGCCCAGTGTTTGTGTGACTTCGATTTTGTGTAGTTGCTTCTCCTATTTTTCTACGCTACCTGCTCATAGTGCATGTGGGTAAATCCCACAGAAGTCAGTTAGTTTATAGGCAGAAGGACATTGAATAGATTCTGGACCTTCTTCTAGAACTACAAGATAAAACCTTAACATTCTTTGTGTGTAGCCCTGAGCCCTGAGTAATCTAAATTGTATTCAATTTGAAACATTTTAATGATAATAGTCCAGATGCCTGAAGAACTGTAAATTTAGGAGTTAAATTAAAAAATTCATAAAAAAGTGCACTCAATATTTTATTAATTTTCATTTATTTTGAAAAGTACATGCAGATGGGAGGTAGGCAATTTAGTTAATGCTATAATAATATTGATAAACAAAAACATCTTTTTGATAAAAATGTAAGTGATATAAATTTATACACTGAGGATTTTTCCCCCCCAAAGAAACCAATGAATGTGTTTAAGATATTTACTGATTCTATGTCATTACTTGAACCAGAGAGCTGGTAATATTGCATTGACCTGTCTTCGTTCATTGGGTGTAGTATCACCTACTGTTGTATTTGTTTTGTGGTTGGTGGGTGCATTTTCTTTAAGATGTAAAGCATCCTGTTTGAAAACACAGCATCCAGATTCACTAGAAAGAACTTGAAGGCTTTCTTTTCCATTCTTTAAAAAAATTACCTTGGATTTTTAAAAAGCAGCTTTTTAATAGGTATATATATAGTGTATATTATATATATATATATGTTAACTTTTACTAAAAGTTAATTCTTAGTGGTGTGTGAAAATATTTTTAAGGGCAAAAGTGTCAGGAAAAATGAGCTTCAGGGGTAAGAAAGTCTACCTTCTGGCTCACCAGAGGGAAAATTCCATATTTAAGCAGTAGTTTGAGAGATGTTTTGAAAGGTCCTCCTTTATTTTGCATTGTATGATTGGAGAAGAGTGAGAAGGACATTGGGGAAAGAGCTGGGAGACTGTGGACTCTAATCCTTCTTCTGGTATTAATTGCTATCTATGAACTCAGGCAAATCACTTAGCTTTCTTGGACTTTAGTCTCCTTATCTATAAAATGAAGGGGTTAGAGTAAATACTTTCTAAGGTTGTTCCAGCATTGAAAAATCTATGTTGCCAAATGATAGGGTGTTCCTTTTGAGCAATTTTTATAAGAGTGTGGCTATGTGTATGTATTTGGCAGGGCTCTGAAAAATGGTTATTTGGATTTTATAGAGGAGTGAGTATCTGAAGGTATATAGATACCATGACAAAGTTTAACATGACCTTTCCTTCACATATTTCCTGTGCCAGTGGGCTAGTTTTCATCAGCTGTGGGTTTAGGGGGATATGCAATACCCTTTCCTGAGGGAATTTGAAACTGTGTGAGGGTGGTTTTGATCATCACAATGATTGGGTGAAGCTACTGCATTTAGTGCCCAGGGGTCAAGAATACCATATGCTCTGCAATGTGGATGTGATGGTCACTCACTACAAAGAGTTTCCCCTGCCCCAATGCCAAGAACATCCCCATTGAGAAACTGGCTAACACAGTTAAAAGATTGAGTTTTAACTCCATATTTTGCAAAATCATTTGGGAAATTGGAAATAAAGTCATATAGTTTCTGCCATTTCATTAACTCAGATGCAAACAGTATCTATTCGTAGATGACAACTGGTGTTTATGATGCAAGGGGGAGAGTAGCCTCTAGCTCTCTGCACTAGGTATTGACTATGCAGTAAGAAAAGCAGTGAAAATCTTGGCTCTTTTAGTACAGTGAGCAAATATAACTTGAAGACACAGTAGGAATAGCTCTCTTTAGTAGAAGTTACTAGTTTCCCAATGACAGCCATATTTTTAATGAAATGCCTTATGGAGGTTTTCGTTCAATGCAACTGGACGTTTCTTGTGTTCCAATAAATGTTATGATTAAAGCATTAAATGCATATATTTGATTCTCTGTGTTAAGAAATGCCACTTGCTTAACAGAGCTGTCCATGATGAGTGACATGAGTCCTTCCTGCCCTCCTTTGGCCTCCTGCCCCAATGTTGGCCTTGTAGATTCCAGGTTAGGCTAAGGATAGAGCTCATTCAGCTAGAGTGACTCATTCAGGGCCTTTTCAAGAACCTTTGTTATGTTTTCAAATTTGAAGTGAACTTTGCCTTGGAATCACTTACATCACAGGATCATTTTCTTGAAATTCTTTTCTCTTTTCTGTCTTCATGCATTTGTCAAGTCCTTGGCTTGCTTGGTGGCTTGTGTATATTTTTAAATTACTGCTTCTGTTCACCTCTTAGATATTGTGGGTATGAATGGTGTTGTATGGACAAAATTGTTGCCTAGCAAACCAAAGCCAACTTGAAAGGGAACTCCTATTTCCCTCTTTTTTTGGGTGACTCTGGGTTTTAACACCTCTGTAGGAGTGGGGAGAAAGGGAGGTAGCATTGAAATGTGTAGCCTCTTTTTCCTATAAATTTGGTGAAAATTTAAATGAGAAAAGAAGGTTGGAATTACAGAGTTAAAAATAAAAAAGTCTTTTGGGTAATCTTTCATATTCATCTTCTATACTAGGCCTACACAGTAGCCCCACAACAGATTAAAAGTTATATGCTACATTCATCTTAGAATGAATTACTTTTTCAGACTTCGGAACAAAAGCTTAGTTAAAAAACTACTATTAGCATCCCACCTCAAATCTTCCAATATGGAAAAGGAGTCCATAGTGATTTAGGTGATTTGCCCCCGGACACACAGTGAAGAACAGCAGACCAGGCTCTTGATTTTTGGTGGCTGACCTATTCCTCAGGAGCCTTTCTCAGCTGGGGTTCCCTGAGAGAATTAAACCTAAATACTTTCCTAAGAAATCCAATGTATATGATAAATTACCTCCATTGCTTTGCAACTGGAAGTTACTAGTTAAGTATCATCTTTGGCAAAATTGATAACAGTCACTCATATGATTTTCTGTGTTCTATCATTTAGATGAAGAACCTTGGCTGAGAAATGAGCCAGTGAATCTGTGATGAACATCTTCAAAAGCATTTTTATGAAGCTTAGATTAACCCTAAAGGCAGCTGAAAAATATACCATATTAATATCAAGGTGTAACTTGCAATACTTTCTGGTTTTGGGTACATTTTTAATCTAATTCCTTAGACATTCCTTGTAATAATATTAATTACGTTGAACCCATTTAATATAAATTGAACATTCTCAATATGCTGTAGATTTTCGTCCAATTCAGTCTTTGAACCACATAGTCATGCACTGTTCTCTTATTTTATGCTCTTCGTATTCCTGAAAAACAAGGAAACAAGTAAGTCTGATGGTATTTAACACTTAAAAGATTTCATGCAGAAAACAAAAACAGAAACGAAAAGTAACTGGTTATTCTCTTTAAGCACCGTCTTGACCAGTCAACTAATCACGGAAGGTGAGTGAGGGAGTGGAGGAGGAGGAGGGGAGGGAAGACTCAGCTCATGGCCACTGCTGTGTAAACCTGAGAAACAAGAGGAGCGCCTTCTGTGCAGTGCTTTCATTATCTCTCTGTTTGCAGTCCCATCCTCAGTTGTTTAATTTGTGGAACATTCCAGGGAGTATCCTTAGCTTCCTGACATGAGCCTGAAATTCGGGTTTGAAGACTCGAGGGACTCCTTTCTAAAACAGGAGAGGATCAATAGAGCCAGTTGGCTCTGCAGCTCATGGCTCAGCTGGGGGAGACAGACTTTTCATCTTGAGCAAGGTGAGCCCTTTGTGCGGCTGAGGCTGTGGGGTGCCAGCGCGTGCTGCTCTGGGTACCTTTCCCAGCAGCTTTGAAAAGCGCAGGATGCAGTCTCAGAAACATGGGGTTATTTCTGTGTCTCCAAAGAGAGAATACTAAATGCTTAGGCTTCCTTCAGATATGTGCACGTGGCTCAATGGTGTCACCTCTGGGACTGTGTGTCTGATAATACGTTTTCAAGCAAGAATAGAACACTAGGGGCTTGTGAGGGTTAGTACCTATTTGTTTAGAAAATAACACTCTGACCAAACGCATAGCAGTAACCATAGTGGCATATTTCTTACTGCTGTTTTCTGTTAGTTTGATGTGATAAATATTTTCTTCATCTCTTAGAAATAACCATTAAGTAAAATAAAATTATATTGAAGTATTTGGTGGAAATGCCAAGCAATTAGTGTGTGCTGTCATTTATGAGCTGTATTATTAATGTGAAATGCTAAAATAATTCAGAAAGAGTAAATGATATGTAAAGGTCATATTACCATGGGCCTGGAGGCGGCGGAAATGGGAAGGAGAGGGAAAAGGAGAGGGAGAATATAGATATATCATGTTAACGTAGAGTGTGATGAAATGACTGGTGATATTTCATATTCGTCTGGGATATGCCGAATTGGAGTTGGTGATGCTTTTTTGTCAAGGTTGTCAGGCAGCAGATCCAGTGACTGGTTGTGAGATTGGAGATTGATTCTTGACACAAATGTTGATCCATAAATTGTACCCAGAATGATTTAGACTGTGTTTACGGACTTGGAGGCAGGCAGTGAAGGCAGGCAGTAATTACAGGTTAAGTTTTTACCTTAAATTTGAACTTTGATTTGAAATAAAAGTATTACATGCTTTATCTTGAGTTGGTAATTTCTTTACCTTGCAATTTCCTGGTATTCCATTGTGAAGTTTCCAGATAGTTCTCTTTAGAATGCGTTCACACGTGAACCAGTCTACCTGTTCCCTTTATGAGAGACTGAATTTTGTGCTCTAATTGATTTTAATAAGAGGCAGGGAAGCACCATTATTTTATGACTGTTAAGAACTGTAAACAATTCAGTCATAGAACCTTTGTTTGGCAGCTTCCAGGAAGTTATTAATTAGACTCAGTTCCTGTTAGAATGATGCATTTACCTTTTGCAGATCTATTAATGTAGTACTTTGTTTGTGGTAAATTAGTGGCCACCAACTATAATAGCATTCGATAGCTTATTTTGAAAGGTTTTCTGTTTTGTTTTTGTTTTTCCAAAACAGCTTGTATGGCATGACATTATAAAAGCCATGATAATTGTATAATTTATTAATGAATTTTTCCCCATAGAGACCACCCAATATAGTGTTAAGAATCTCAGATTTTTTAATCTTTATGCATTTAGTCCAACACAATGCTTCTTTCTGCAAACTCCAATTTGCCTTTTCTTAATCGATTTTCTTAGTTTAACACTCTCCTGTTATTCAAGCAAGATTGACTCTTTTCTCTTACCTGTGACTAGTATTTATAAGGGTTAATACAAAACATGGTACTTCAGCTTGATTAATCATCTTATTATCTTGCTTTATCCTCTTGGAAGTTTTGAGTAAATCAGGCATGATACTGAAAGCCTTGCAATTCATCACATAAAAATAAATGTGATAAATAAATATATAATGACTAATTTTAAGTTGATAACTTTTTTATATTATGGTTAATGACTGGTTTTAGATTATAGTTTTTTTTTTTAGCTCACTGATGGCTAATGTGGTACATTCTTCCATTTAAAGGGAGCCCTTAGGAAAATAAAAGTTTTATTTTCTCTCATTTACTTGGCTAATTTTTGTATATGAATTTAAATATCAAATTCAGAAATCATGATTGCAAAAAAGGTAATGGAAACTAGCCTTTTCTGTTATTAATTGCCACTTGCTGTCCTGTGACTTTTTCACTTACTTTTATTAATAAATCAGGTAGACTCTATTTCAGCTAAATGTTATCTAGAAATCACCAGGACTTCTGGGTCTGTTGACACACAAGTGGCTGCGTGGAAGCCAGGCTGAAGGGAGCGATGATACTGAGCGGGGGTCCTGACAGGGGCTCAGTGTGGAGTAGGTACGTACTGGGGATTTGGAATCAGTGTTTTTCATCTGGGCTTTTGTCCTGAATCTACACTTGTTTCTTAGTCCAAGGAAGGCTCTGGTCAGAGTACACTGTCAACCAAGTATACTTTGTCCTGTGATGAGAAACTCCACAGCCTCTGGGTGTCTGCAATGCCATCTCATAGAATTAGCCTCAAGTTCCCTTAGGAGTTTCAGCTGCTTCGTGTTCTGAATTCTAATGAATTTGAAACTGTATTGAGCAGGTGAGAACTGTGAGTTAGGGACCACGTCAACATCTCATTTGCTTCTATTCTAATTCAAAGGGATAGGCCCTTTCCTCTTTGAAGTTAAGGGTCTTGTTTCTGTTCTTTCTCTGATCACTTTTTCTTCTCTTTCTTCCATTTTGGTTCCCTTTAAGTCCTTTCTCCCCCTCCTCTCCCTCCCTCTGTTCTTTTTTTTCCCTCCTTCCCTCCTTCCTTTGCTTTATCTTTTTATTGCTCTATAAGCTTGTCATATTAGTTTTCTGTAAGTACCAAAATTTCTTATATCTTTTTCTTCCCATATTCCTTCTCATAATTATTGGTCATAGTGTTTATCGGCCCTCTTTGTTCTTCAGTTACACATTTCCAGGATGTATGGCATTGGTCATTATTTTTGTTCCTTTTGGAACCTCCAAAGCCATGGACTAAAATATACTACTTTTATTGTGCAAAACTTCTTGAACAAACTATTGTATAATTATTAACTCCTCCTTTCTACTCCTAACCTCATAAAGCTTTTACAGAAATGTAAAACCAGATAAGCAGCTGATTTGGTAAACATTACATTGGTAATAGATTTTTTAAAAGCTCTATTTAAGAGTCAGTTCTGTTCTGACATTTACTAGCTGTGCCAAGCCACTTAAAATATTTTATAAAATGGGGATAATGGTCCAATGAAATAATACAGCTGAAAGCATTCCAGGTGCAAATGTTAGTTATTGTTACTGAGATTTACTCTTGGAGAGGGTCACCATTCAATATCATAGGGATTTTAAATCCTATATTTTATTTTTTAACTTTTTATTTGAATGGAATTTGAGACGTAAAATATTTGCGAAATTCATTTCATAGAAACGTTTCCAAATGTTAATGTCTTAAAGTTATCAAAACCAGGAAATTAACTTTGATAAATTACAGGTAGATGTTGTTATTATTCAGTTTCATCAATTGTCTCACCAATATCCTTTTCTGGACCAGGATACAAACAGAAATTGCACACTACATTTAGCTGTCCTATCTCTGAGTCTCCTCCAGTCTGGGACAGTTCCTTAGTATTTCTTTGTCTTGCAAGCTCTTGACAATTTTGAAGAGTAGTGACCAGTTATTTTGGAGAATGTTTCTCACTTTGGATTTTCTGATGATCAAACTTCGGTTGTGCATTTCTGGCGAGAGTACCACAGAAGTGATGCTGTGCTCTTCTCAGTGCATCGTATCAGTAACTACCTGATGTCTAATTTGTGTAAATACTAGTGATGTTCACTCCAGTTCCTCAGTTAAGTCCTGCCAGGTTTCTCTACTGTAAAGTTGCTAGTTTCCTTTCTGTAATCAATTAGCATTATGTGTAGAGACACTATGTACATGATCAGTTTCTCATCATACTTTGAACCATGAATTTTAACACTCGTTGGTCATTTTTGCCTGGAACGGTTGTCACTGTGGTGTTTGCCAAGTGGTGACCTTTTATTTTCATCGTTCCTCCTACATTTGTTAGTTAAAATTGTTCTGTAAGGAAGAGCTTTCTCTCCCCCTTCTTTATTTACTTTTAATATTAATTTATATCAGTATGGGCTCATGGGTATTTGCTTTATTCTATGAGTTATGGTCCATTGCAACTGATACTTGTTTTGTTGCTCAAATTGTCCACATTTGACCACCGGGAGCCCCTCAAGTTGGCTCCCATGTGTTTTCTTCATGTCACCATCATTTTCAAACACTTTTTATTTTCTGATACTACGTGATGCTCTCAGCTTTTCTTATACTTCCTTTGATCCAACCCTTGAATGAGTCATTTCTCCAAGAAACCCAGATGTCTTTTATTGAAGAATGGTATTTAGAAACCAAGATCTGGGTGTTAGCTGTGCTCATCCACAAAGGAATGTATCTCCTTTCTTCTATAGTCTATTTACTTATTTGCTTAAATCTTTAGTACACATAAAGTGCTTTCAAAATTGCTAACCTGTATCTCAGTGAAAAACATTTACTAACTAGGGTCCAATATTTAGCCTTACACTACAGAGTCAAAATACTTTAGTTTGCCTTTGGCCTTTGACTATAGAGTCAAAATACTTCTTTCCAAAGTTACTTTTCTCCTCCTCCTCATCATAGAGTAATTTTATGCTCTGGCTTTCAAGGAAAACTATGGTCATTTTATCTTGACCTGAATATTTGCATACTTAAGTGAGTCACTTCCAAATCCTGATTATATATTTTTTTAATAGACTGATTTAGTTACCTGCTTTGTTATCAACATGAAAATGAAGCCTCATATTTCTAGTATGTTTTCAGGCTCTTATGGAATTTGAGCAATTTCTAATTCATACAATTGGGAAAATGTAAAATTCATGGAAACTGTATATTTTTCTACTTAAAAATTTTAACTGATTTTTTTAAAAAGCTTTTGCTAGAATTTGCCTAGAAACTAGTATAACCAACAGTGTATTTAGAGTACTTTGTCGTGGGCCTTCCCCAAATTTCCCAACTTCAAACTCCTGATTCTTTTCCTTTCGAATCCACACTGAGGACTAAATCAGATTCAGCTTGCAAAGATGGAAATTATGTACAACATTAGAGCCTAACCCCATTTCTGACTTCAATAAAAAAAATATTTTTTCTAACATATTTTGGATATTATTGTAGATAGGAGGTATTTCAAGAGACAAGGGGAGCTTTTTTGTACCACATATACCTTTTGTCATTATAGGTGTGGTTCACAGCTTTCATCTGATAGAAAATCAAAAACCAGTAAAACGAAACAAAACCCCAAATGAACAAGCACAACAGAAGTCCAGAGCATTAGGTTACTTGTTAGCTAGCTGAACCTTAACAGCTCAAGTACCACTGAATCCAGGATAATTCTCGATATTCATCTCCTTCCCCTTTTAAAACCACTTAACTTTGGGTGGAGTTGACAGCACAATTAATGTTCTTTTTCTGGGACTCATACACATTTTTGTTCCATTTTCTTTCAGGATGTGGCACTTTCAACATTTCCTCTATGTAGAGTAAAACTTGTATCACATGCACTTTAAATTTTTCCCCTTCCTTGAGAAACTGCATATTATAATAGCTCAGAGTACATAGGCTTTGGGTTGATTACTGAGTTCTAATCCTTAGTCTCCCGGCTATGTGGTCAAACTACTTAAGGTCTCTTGGCCTCAGTTTCTTCTTCTGGAAATTAAGAACAAAAAATAGAACTCCTTTACATGGTTGTTATGAAGTTTAATAGAGATAGTAGGTATACAGTGCTTTGAAGTATGCCTGGCACATAATAAACATTCACACAATATTATAGTTATTAATTGTGTTTTCAACCTTACTCTGGATCTCATTATAACTGCATTTTCTACACTACTAGACCCATGACTATTCGAGATATATGTTCTTGCTTTATGAAGAGGTAAGACTAGAGTTCTCAACTCCTTAGGTGAGGATGAAGTGCAAGAGGAGATGACTCTTAAAAGAATAAATGGTACGACATTATTATATGTTTTTTACTCTCTTAATGTCTTTAATATTGATTTAAATCTGTCATATAGGAAATAAAATGACAGAGAATAGCCTTATTTCAAGTTTCTGTAACTGAGTACAACATAAAATTTTATGAAAAGTCCCAAGATAAGGAGTGACTTAAGCCAAAAATGACCCTTTTCCCTCGCAAACCATTTTGTCTTTTTGAAGACATGACCTGTAACTATAGGGCATAAACATCCTCTTAACACTTCCTTCTTTTGGTGCTTTGTTTCTGGGTTTCACTGAAGAAGTAGAGGGGCTGGCTGGAAGAGAGAGCAAGAGATAAGAAATGCCAAAAATGGGAGGAGTAGCCCAAGTCGAGCTACAGTTAAGTCAATAATTAAAGGATATAAGGGGAAATTGACTTCTATTAGAGTGTCTATTTTTAATAGTGTGTTAGAATTTAATACCTGATAACATGATAGGTGTTGAAAGCATTTTCTGATGCCTACTAGAAGTACAGTTGGCCCTTGAACAACTTGGAGGTTAGGGGTGCCAACCCAACTTCTGAATCCCCCAAAACTTAACTACTAGTAATCTAATGTTGATTGGAAGTCTTACCAATAACCCAATCGATTAAAAGATATTTTGTATGCTATATGTATTACATACTGTATTCTTACCATAAAGTAAGCTAGAGAAAAGAAAATGTTATTAAGAAAATCATAAGGAAGAGAAAATATGTATTTCCTGTTCATTAAATGGAAGTGGGTCATCATAAAGGCCTTTATCCTCATTGTCTTCATGTTGAATAGAGGAGGAGGAGGAAGAGGAGAGGTTGGTCTTGTTGTCTCAGGGATGAGAGAGGTGGAAGAGGTGGAGGAGGTGGAAAGGGAGGCAGGAGAGGCAGACTTGGTATAATTTTTATTAAAAAAAAAATCTGCGCACAAGTGGACCTGTGTAGTTCAAACCTGTGTTGTTCAAGGGTCAACTGTAGATCAAGGTATGATAGTGATTCAGTGCTCAGGTGTGTCTCTGTAGCAATTTGTAAGTATCAGCATTATTTCTCTTGGATAGTGAAAGAAAATTTTAATCTTTTAATTTACTTATTATATAGTATGTATATAATATGTATTTGTGTCTCATTTTGAATTGGTAATTTGCAAACCCGAGGAAACTTATGAAGTATTTAGACTACTGTTTTTCTTGTTATGAGATTTTGATATTTTTTTCTTAAATAGCATAGTGAACTCTTTCTTTTAGTGAATGTATTTTCCACTGTTAGTCACACTGGCTGCTTACGAATTTCTGTTTTCTTTTATATAAATGCCAACATTTTTGTAACTTCTTGGCTTATTATGAAGGGTGTCTGTTTAGAGTTACTGGGAACCATGGAAAGGAAGATACTCAGGTGTTTATTTACCGAGGTTGAATAAGAGAGTCATTGATGTCGTATTGTCTTCCTTTGCCTGCAGAAATCTAGGAAGGCTTTTGGTTGCATGTGCCTTTCTGGTTTAGCAATTGTACAACGGGAACAGCTTGTGAGTATTACCATGTGACAAAGCCACCAGCAGCAGAAATAGGTCCATCACAGTTACTGGTTGATTTGTGCACAGGAATCCTTGGTATGGTGAGAATGTTTATTCGTTTGCTTTTCATAACCAAGAGCAAAGAACTCCTTCCTTGAAGGAGTATATTTCTCCTCTGGCTTTTGAGAAGATTTTAATCTTTTGCATGATTTACTGATCACCTTTTGACCCCACATGTGTTTCATGTCATATCAGACAGGTTTCAATCCCAACAATAAAGTTCAACAACATACTAATAAAAATGGCCATGCAGCCGTGAAGACGAACACACAACAAGCTCCAGGATATACTGAGTTGTAATAACAAAAAAAGCACAACCTTAAGTGCTCCACGTTTCATGATTTGAGCCACCTTTTCATGTGAGTTTTGCAGATTCCCAGCTATGGACATTTGCACCCATGCTGTGGTGAAAGGTCAAAAACCTTTTGGGAAATTATTATTACCCAAATGTCTTTTGGTAAAAGACTATCTATCCTTCCTGAGAAAGGTCCTGCCAACAAAATGTTGAGAAATAAGTATTGCATTTATGGATGGACAAAAGAGGAAGTCACTTTGTGAAGTTTATGAGTGGACAAAGAAGTAATTTTAGGCAGAGAGAACCCATATGCAAAGAAACAGTGTTATGATGAGAATATTAGGTGTTTGGCAAATGTCCAGGAGTTTAGTGTGAATTTGGACACTGATGATGAAGCGGAAAGAATGGAGTCAGGAAATATGAAGGATTAAAATGGTTACACTTGGTGACTAATTAACAGAAGGAGGTGAGGGAAAAGGGAGCTGGAAAGACCCTAACGGACTGGGCTGATTAGTCACATATGTTGGTGACTAAGTCCTACCAGGCTCCATCCATTCTTCACTAGTCCAATCAGAAGATTAAATCATGTGCTTTTGTGAAGCCTAGAAGTACGGTTTCATGCATCAGTTATGTCAAAGTCATATGTGTAATGTTGGAGTAATAACTTCTGTGTGTTTTAATTTCAGCATCTGGAAAAGAGTACTTATTTCTCAGAGACTTTGTAAAGATTAACCGTAGGAGATAAACCACTTTGAAATAACTATGTAAATGCAAAATGTGTTGTTATCTTGTCTGCTGCTACTCCTTGTCAACGTTAAAAATGTATATCTGCAAAATAAGTTCCTTTATGCTAAATTAAGAAATGCAGCACCATATTCCTAACTTTTCAGTTATGCTGTTGTAGCCGTCTCCAGACACACCGCAGATTTGCAGATTTGCCAGTTTTGGGTGTCCCCAGTGTTTAATTTCCTTCCCCGTCTTTTCAATTTCTACTCTATATGAAACAAGAGGTAGCTGTGGTTGAGTTCCTTTTCTCTTAAGTTGGTTAATAAAAAGTTCATACTCCTTTATCCAAGTAAAATAAACATACAAGTCGTGATGAGGCTAATAGTTTATTTTCTTTGGTTATAGGAACAAGAAGATTTTTGTGAGAAAACAAAATACTTGTTTGCAAAGAATCAGTATTACTGTGTCAAAGGTGACTAATACCTTGAATCTCATCCAGACATCTACTACAGGGGAACTAAGGACGTGGTAAAATAATGGCCGTCTTTAATACCCTATTGGCTTTTATCACCAAATCACCACGTGGCTTGTGCCCTTGTAAACCGGGCCAGACCGGACTCAAGTTTTGCAGATACTGCTTCCTCCTTTAACCCAACGATAGACAGAAAGCAGCCCAAATGGCTTGTGTGGTTCTTTTCTCTGTGACCTGCTTACTTTGGTATTCTAATTTTTTGAATTATATTAATGGAAAAAGGAAGAGAGCCCAGAACAGAGTGACTCTGTGCCTCATTTCTGGGCTCAACCTCATGCCGAAGAGCCTCAACCTCTTGCCCCAAGTGGGGAAATCCACAGGCCTCTTATACTATGTTGGGCACAAGAGTGGAGAGACCCAAGAAAGTCTTTCTCCTTGAGAGCCTAAAGAAGAATTAGAATCTTTGGGAATTGGTCCTGGGAATCTACATTCTAACGTATTTCTCCAGTGAGTCTTCTGGTCAATAAAGTTGAAGAATATTTAATAAAACTTCTACCACCTTTTATGGTCCTTTTATTTAAAAAATCAGATGTAGCTATTAATAACTGCTAATATATACATTTCTAAGAAAATGACAGGTACCTCTAAGAGCAAAGGAACAAATTAAGAACTTACTATTTTCAAATATTGCCATGTATTTATTTTTTTCTGTTTTTCCTTCAGACAACTTAGGATTTTATCACATTAACTGGTGACATTCGTGAGATCAGAGAAGAAACCTTACAGTTAAGCACTTCAAACTTATTCCAGAACTTATTCTTATTTATAATCAACCTGTTGTTATTTGTTTAGTTGCTCCTACTAAGGTGTTATTACTTACTAGACCTTGCTCTGAATGAATTCTAACTTAAGTCAGCTCTGTCATTTTAGAGTAAGAACATGTACCAACATTTGAAAAACATATCAACATGTATTTTGGTAATGACAGCATTGCTAAAACGAATTTATAGCCTTTTAAGTCGACTAGTGAAAAAAGGTTATCAATGACAGGGTAAGTTCATTGTACCTATTAGAATCTCAAGCCTATAGTTTTATAATCAAAGCTCACATTTAATTCAATATTAATGAAATTCTCTGCTTTAGAATCATGCAGAAGACAGCAGGTGCTATCATTAACAAGCACTCACATAGCTTTACCTGGGAGACAAACACGTAGAAGATTAGAAAGATTTTATTGGCCTTTCATTTCCTCTTTTCCTCCTGTCTATGGTGATGACTCAAGGTATAAATATTTGAAGCCATGAAAAATTAAGAGCATTCTCAAGGGGTCCAAATGAAGAGACTTCCCACCTAGCCTGCACCTGTGGCTGGAGCCAGGATTGGCCTCCTAGTGTGTTAGCTGCTATGACTGTCTCCCATTATCACCTCTTAAAGGAGGGACCCATTGAACAACAAAGTATAAACCAACCAGAATAAGGCAAAGAAACATTTGGCTTCCAGATTATTGTTGGAGTAAAATGTGGATTGAGATATCTAGGTCTGTGCTGTCCAGTGTGATAGCTTAGCAATAACTAAATCAAGCAATAACTATTTATGAATCAACCTCTCGGATGTGGAATGCTCATGGCCTCAGAGTGGGATACAGGAGCAAGGGGGTCAGTATGACTGGGGAACTGAGTTTTTAACTTAGTTTCTAATTTTAATTAACTAGTATTTAAGTTTAAAAACCTATACATTTTTCAATTGTTAGAAAAAGATTTAAGCTTTTTTTTTGTTTGTTTGGAACAACTTAGTTCCAAAAACAAACAACTGTAAGTTTTATGAAACCTAATACCAATATCAATCAAGTATTTGTAATAAAAATTTAGCATCCGAACTGAGATGTGCCGTTAAGTATAAAATACATACTAGAGTGGTGGCTCACACCTGTTATCCCAACACTTTGGGAGGCCAAGGCAGGATGGTCACTTGGGGCCAGCAGTTCAAGACCAGCCTGGGCAATACAGTAAGACCGTGACTACACAAAAAGAAAAAATTAGCCAGGTATAGCAGCATTTGCCTGTAGTCCCAGCTACTCAGGAGGCTGAGGCAAGAGAATCATTTGAGCCTAGGAGTTTGAGATTACAGTGAGCTACGATCATGCCACTGCATTCCAGCCAGGGCAACAGAGTGAAACCTTGTCTCAAAAAAACCCAAAACAACAACAACAAAAAACCCACACTAGATTTGTAGAATTAGTATGAAAAAAAGACTATAAAATATCTCATTAAGGTTTTTAATATTGTTTACATGTTGAAATGATATATTTTTGGATACGTTGGGCTTAAAATACATTATTAAGATTACTTGTTTTTTTAAAAAAAATTTAACGTAGATAGTAGAAAATTTTGAATGTGGCTTCCATTACGTTCCTATTGGACAGTGCTGACTGATGTTTATGACAGCCTGAGGTTTCCATAGTGTGGGGTACTGAGAAGTTTAGTGTTCCGTGGTATTCATTTTAATACTATAGCTCCAAAGGGGAATAAATACATATTTTTGGGTGATGACAGTAGGTTTTTTTATGTCCTATGAAAAATAATTTGAATATTTTATTATGGAGAATACAGATTATTAGCCAGATGGAACTAATGCTAACCTAATAGGTATCGACTCATTAAAACAACTAGGAAAATTTAGAGTGAGGACCGAATAAATGTTTACTAAAATATTTTTCTTGTTCCAGATTTCCTTCTCGTAACTTTTAATTTGTGTTAGTAAAGATTAGCTAAGCAAAATATGTTGTTATAATTATACCATATAATTATGTGATATAAAGAAATCAAGGAAAACTATGTATGAATCATTTTCTCAGATGTGGAATGTTCATGGTTTCAGAGTGTGATGCAGGAGCCCATAAGACTGTTTCTTTGCCCATGTGGAACTTAGAAATCTGGTAGAGTAGGTAAGACACACATATGAGAAAACTGGAAATGTAAGACAGCGTATACAATAAAGGACGAAATTTTGTAGGTTCAAATTGTTCACGGATTTAGGGGAAAGCCAAATAAATATGAACCGAGGTGGTGTTAAAAAACTGTATGGTGGAGAGGGGACTTGAGCTTGGATGGTTGGATTTTTACGGACTGGGAGAGGATGCTCCCATTTACACAGTGACACACTGGGCCTTCTGCGTGGTCACTGAGCACTTTTCTCTATTTACTTGTTTTTCCACTCACTGAGATGTGGACTTTTGTTTATTTCATCTTACCCATGCCCAAACTTTTGGTGCCTGGCTTGTAGGAGGAATTCAGTGCGTATTTGTGAATGTTATGAATATCTAAATGATTAACTGACAGTGTTCTCATCAGCAGAAAGAATAACCAATGAATTAGTGCTGAGAACAAGCATTGTGAGATATGGGTAGCAACAGACTTATGGCCCAATGTTTCTGTTTCCTGATCTAAAAATAGTGAAAATGACTCCTAACTTCTTCACAGGGTTGTGGAAGGTGTTTACATGGTAAGTGAAAGGACGTGACAAGCTATAATGAACTATGTATATCCAAGATTTCACTATTGCTTGGCTAAGGACAGGTTCTTATTTATCTTTGTAATTGTCACCATGCATAGAAATATTCAAAAAATAGTTGTTTAATATATGAATCAAACAAGCGAATGGGAGTTCCCTACCCTTTCCCCTTCCTTCCTTCCTTCCTTCCTTCCTTCCTTCCTTCCTTCCTTCCTTCCTTCCTTCCTTCCTTCCTTCCTTCCTTCCCTCCTTCCCTCCTTCCTTCCTTCCTTTCTTTCTTTTTTTTATGAATTTTGTGTTTGGACTTGGGTTCCATTCCTAAGATATCTTCTTATGTATATGCAGATATTCCAAAATTTGAAAAAAATCTGAAACCCAAAACACTCCTGGTGCCAAGCATTTTGGATAAGGGATACTCAACCTTGTATGGCCTCACTAATAGAAAGCACTATTTGTTTTATTGCAATTTGACAAATATTTATTTCCTCATTTCCTTTCAATTGCTTAAATTTCAGTTAAAGTTTACAGTAGAATTTTAAGAAAGAATTTAGTTTACCAGCGAAGGCAACATTAGCTTACTTAAGTGAGTGTCTTTTGGATGTTGGGCTCTGAAGAAAGAGAGGTTATCTATCTGAATACTATTTTTTTCCTTGCCATTTCTATATTTTGATTTTTTTAATCTGCCTAGAACTGTGGACATTCTTATTAGAAATGTGTTTAAAATATGGTTGAATACACTTTGAGGAGAAGCTTGATGTCTTTGCTATCAATAAAGTTGATTGTATATAAGTCTGTGGACATTTTTATATCTCTTTTGCCTTTTCAGCACCATTAATTTTTTTTTTTGCTAATTATTTGGTAATTAGCATTGATTTAGATTTTTGAAGTTTCTAGATATATGGCCTCAGTATTGAATTTTTCCACTGTATAGAAAACATATCTCAATTAAAATACACCTTCACGTTGCTTATGCAGTTTCTCCAACATAAAGCAGATAGGAAAAACATAAAAACATTTTCTGAAATACTGATACAAAAATACCCTAAGAAAATAATTTGGGGGGAATGAATGCAAAATTATTATTAGAGAAGATTGTGCATTCTTTTATGCTAACTTTTCCATTTTAAAAATACCAACTTTTTTGAAAAAGAGACTCTGCCTTAAGAGAAAAATTTGCAAAATTGAGTGGTTTATTTTGAAGATTATAGTAGTGATCTTTCATGCCTAATTTACAGCTTTAAAAAAGTGTTTCTCTGCCTGATGCCTAAGTATTTGACCTAAGGCTAAAAGACAGAAAAGTTTTGCCAAAAGAGAAATACAATGCAGATCCAAAAGATAAAACTCCAGCACCCTCTCTCTAAGCTCTGATAATTCTTGTGTAATATTCCTCGGTCCATTCCCATCGCTGCTACCCTTCCCCAGCCCTGGCCGTTTGATGCCTGGATTGTTGCTGTTTTGTGCAAAAGGTTGAACCTGTCTACATTTGGCCTTTGCTGCAATCCAGTCCCTCTTACCTGTCGGTGCCAGTTCAGTCTTCATAAAGACTGCTTTCAACTAATTTGTCCCCTCTTCATGAATCTATGTTGGTGTCCTCTTGCTGTGACCTGACAGGCACACTGACCCAGTTAGCCTCATTTCTCTGTGTGTTCGTCCCCATGTCCCCATACGCTGGTCTTTCCCCTGTCTTCCTCCCACATTCCAAGCTTTCTCCCATCTCTAGGCCTTTCCCTGTGGCATTCCCTGTTCGCTTCTTGTCTGAGCCTTGCTTGTCAGGCCTGGCCCCAGTCCCGCCTTCCGTGAACCTTCCTCCAGTCGCTCTGCATAAGTCACTACTCCATTGCCTGACGTTTCAGAGAACACTCTATGCAATGGATTTACCACTTTAAAAGTTTTACTTTCCAGTATTGTCTATATGTCTAATCTGGAAATTTCTTAATCGAATTTTAAGAAACTCTAAAATTCAAGGAAAAGGGATATATAGATTATAAAAAGACATATACACCTTTGAAAATATATGCAATGTGTTACAGAAGCAAAATTCTCGCTATATTAAATATGTAAACATTTTCTAGCACAGAAATTTGAAGTGATACCTGGAGAACAGTTTCTCTCTGAAGAACTCTTTCTTTATCCGTGTGTTTTGAAATGCTCATCTGCTCCAACCTGGTAGCACGTTTATTCTTAAATTCACAGTCAAGATCTGGTTTGGGATCTATTCCTTTAATGCTTCATTTTGGTTTTTCATGATGCTTTTCCAGGTTTGATTATATTAAAGGATGGTTTTACTTTGTTTGAACTCTGAAGCTTTTCATGTGATGTCTAATTGTGAATATAGTTATATTTATAATATATAATAAATATATATTATGGTTATATATAGTTATAAATTAAGTATATTGCATTTTAAAATGCTGCTTATGTATTATGGGCTGCTGTAATTGTGCACGTTACTGGAAAGCCCTGCTCCTAGTAAATGTGATACTCTAACAGCACAAAGAGAGAGTGGTGACAAGATGTGCCTCCATATGGATGGCCCTTGATCTTTACTATCCAGAAATATTTCTCAAAGATCAAACCGTAGCACACTTGGCTCTTGGCACCAGAAAACTTGGGCTTTGATGGTGATCAAATATTGCATGTGATGTGTCGGCTCTTAAAAGGGACCCTTCAAATTAAAGTGATAGGAATAGACACTGCTCTTTTGTTTTAGAGAAAAGACTTTGCCAAGATGAGAAAAAAATGACAGTTTTATTAGAGTATTTCCTTCCTCTGGGTTTTTGATTGGATACTTATGATCGTGAAAAAGTGCCGTGGAATGTGTCTTATTTCATTTTGTGTCAGCTCACACTGAGCCTGAAGACGACGTCTCCCTGCATGTCAGTGAGCAGAAGGACAAAATTTCACACCTTCACACGTATTCAGCATATTTTCCTGCCTGCTCTCCCGCCCACTGCCTCTCCTCTCTCTGTCTCTGTCTCTCTCTCTGTCCCTGTCTCTCCTTCCCTTTGCTCCCTCTCTTACTTCATCACCCTCTCTCTCTCTTTCCTTCACTCCCTCACTTTCTTCTCTCCCTCTTTCCCTCTCTCCTTCTCTCTTTCCCACCCTCTCTCTTTCCCCTTTTCCTTCTCTCCCTTTCTCTTTCTCCCTCCTCTCTTTCCTTCCCTCCTCCTTCCCAGGCTCCCCGCAAGGCTCTCTCCTCTCTCCAGGCTCATTTTTTCTTCCTCCCCTGCTTTCCTCACCCTGCTGTCCCTCTTTTGTCTCTTTCTTTCTTTCTTTCTCATCTTCATGACAATATGTCTTCAATATAAACCTTCCTCTCTTTCTCTCTCCTGAGTGTCTACTCTCGAGGCCATTTCTTTCTTTTGAGAGAACCCGTGGCTCCCCTTCAGCACAGTGCCGGCTGCCTGGGAACTGTGTATTGTGTAAACTTGCCCTGTTTGCCCACCCTGGATTAGTCTGTGTCTTCTAGTTGACTTCTTACAGTGCGGTAACTCAGCTATGACAGCCTAACAGCCACCCACAAAAGACAAAGAATCCTTTCTGAAGATGAAAATTGCTTCAGGATAAATGTTGGCGATTCCAGTAATTTAAAAGGATAGAGTTAAGCTATTTCATAAAACATTTTAAAATAACTACAAAAATTGTATTTGCCACAGCTGAGGCAGAGAATAAGAATTCTGGTTTTTAGAAGTGTCTGTCTTATATGGATCTCTGTGTAACTGGAATTTAATACAATTGAAAAATTGTGTGTATTTTTCATGTCATTAAATGTTTCTCTCATCATCTAGGAAGGACTTCAAACTGATGTGGTATTAAAACATTGCATTCTGAAGGCTTTGGAGTTGGGCACTGTATTGGTTTTCTAGGGCTGCTGTAACACGTACCACAGACTGGGTGATTTAAAACAATAGAGATTCATTGTCTCACAGTGTGGGAGGTTAGAAGTCCAAAATCAAGGTGTCAGCAATGGGCAGTGCTCCCTCTGATGCCTGTAGGGGACCCTTCCCCTGCTGGTCTCTTCCTGGCTTCTGCTGGTTTGCTGGTAATCTTTGGCATTAACCTTGGCTTGCAACTGCTTAACTCTTATCTCTGCCTTTATTTTCACTTGGCATTTTCCCTGTGTGCCCCTCTGTCCTCACATGGCTTTCTGCCTATAAAGACATCAGTCATACTGGATTAGAGGCCATCCTCCTCCAGTACGGTCTCACGTTAAGTAATTATATCTGCAACAGCCTTATTTCTCATATCTTATTTGTGGGCACACAATTCAACGCATTACAGGCAGCCTGAGTTCAAGTCTCATTTCCTCCCCTAAGTAACTGTGTAACCTTTGGCAAATTACTTAATCTCACCGAGCTTCAACTGTAACATGTAGATACTTAGTTCTACTTTATAAAGTGCTGTGAGGATTAAATGAAATAATACTTAGCAAAATGCCCGGTACATAGTTAAGTATAAGAAAATATTAGCCATTCATTTAGTTATTATTATTATGTAGGTTATTTTTGTTGCTGCTATAGTTAGAGACACCCAAGCTCAATACCTGGCCCACTGTAGTTGCTCATTAAATGTTACATTGTAGTCACTCAGGGCCATTATAAAATTTCTGGACCGTAGATATTGAAAATGCTGTCAGAGAACACTCAACTATGGTTGAGGTGACTCTGTTTTACTAAAGTCTTACCAGCTGTATGCTAAGGAATATGTAATTTACCAGGCCGTTGGGGCTTGTTTGGAAATGTAGGGGCTCCCTAGGAGAACTTAGAGATGTGGGTCATGGCTAATGAATGGGATTGAAGTTTGGGGAGCCTGAGTCCTGGTCAAATTTCTCTATAACTTGTCACTAAAAGTTTTTTTTTTTTTTAAAGCTCCTTTAACTTACATGTAACAAATATAAAACTAAGAATATTTGATATTGAATGATGAGCCATTCTTTGATACATAAGAAATGGAGACAGAAAAAACTTAAATTATTTCCCTTGTTACAAAGAAGTTCAAGTGAATTAGAGGCTAATTAAGCTTAGTACTCCTATCAATTGTTCGCAGCTCAGCAGACAGAGAACCCCAAAGGATTGGAATGTGTTCTCCAGGTTAGGTGTGTGGTCCATTTTGACAGATGTGCTTGGCCATGAGAGGCATGTCCCGACCCTTAGATTCCTTGAAATTTGACTCTGTGGATCTCAGGTACTGCCCTAAGGCACGACCATCATTTCTCCAGCTAAACACACAGGAGAGAAGTAACAGTTGCTGGACCTTCACTCATCCACAGGAATATCTCAAACAACAGGTGATTCCACGGGGAATTTGCCATCTCATTCCCAAAGAGAGCTGGGAAAGAAGTATGTTTGGTACTGTCACTGTAGCTCTGGCTGCCAGCCCTTCTACAGACACCTGGAGGGAAGACGACACAGAATCCAGAATGTCTGCACCATTGCAGGCACTGGAGGAAACGGATCTTCTCATTTGCTGCCGTGTTCAACCACGTGGGGATTCCTACTCCAGTGTCCTTTTTGACCCCTGGGGGCACTTGTACTCCATTTCTTTTCTGATAACCATAATTTGTATCCCACTTATGAAAACAATAAGAAGTCATTGGCACACCACATTTAGGGAGAAGTATTTTTTTCTGTTTAAATTTCAGTTTTCCTGTGTCCAGCTGCTGAAAGACTCCTCACTTAGAATTATTGCTTTTTCTTTTTTAAGCTCCCTTGTATTTTTTTTTTTTAAGACTTGACCGTGCATATGTAACTGGTCTCTTAGTCAAGATTCTTTGATTACTAAAGATAAAAACCAAATTCGAAATGTTGTAACACAAAGAGAAACATACGGGGCAATGTGGACAAACTATGGGAAGGATGGCGGGTGGCTAACTTTAGGGATGACTAGAACTGGACTGACCACTATCAAGATTTTCTACATTCATTTTTTTTTTTTCTTAGCATGCTAATTTCTTTGTCGAAGACTGCATTCTCCACTGGCAAGGGAAACTTTCTCCAGGAAGATCTCCTTTAAATTTCTATAGCCTAATGACCAGAAAGTAAGAGTTCTCTTCTCCTTGCACAAGTCTGATCAATCTCATCAATAAGGTCTGCCAGGCTCACAATAAGGTCTGCCAGGCTCAGCTCAATAGAACTCTTACATTTTAGCCAGTGGGTGTGACTGTGTCATAAAGCTCCATCTAGCAAAGGAGAATTGCTCAGAAGCATAGTGATACTTGGAGTGCTAAAATAATAATTGCCCGATGTGTCTAATATTGTGAAATGTTTTTTTACCTACTGCCTTAGGAACTTAACTGTTGTTTAGATCAATTAGCCTGCGGTAAAACTGGTTTCATTATAAGTGGTTTGCAAAACCTATCGATGATGTTAATTGGGGACTTACCATAATTATTAATATAATTTTAAATTCCCTTATTTTGAGAATTCCATCTTATGTTTAAGGGCCAGGAAATTTGTATATCTCTTTTTTAGGTAAACTTCATATTTTATCTATTTTATTCTATTGCAGTTTTGGTTTTATTGTTCCTCAATTTATAAAAGCTTTTATATATTAAAGTATTAAAGATTTAGTCTTATGTTTGTGATGCACGTGGCAGATATTTTCTCTGTCGTTTGTCGTTTGATTTCTTTTTTTTTTTTTTCATTTAGTTTGGCAGA